>MU671661.1:66084-85476 GCA_026770625.1 Nicotiana glauca | reverse complement strand
GTTTCAGTGTCATTGTTACCACTAGTCAGTCATTGTTACCTGACTGGTTAGTCATTGTTACCTGACCAAAACACATACAACAGTGTCATTGTTACCACTGTTCAAAGAGGTACCCCGCGCTCACTGTGGGTGTGCGGACTCCGGAGGGCTCCTTCAGCCAAAGCGCTATCAATAAGGCCTGAAAGCCTGAATAATATCAACACAAGGCCTGAAAGCCTGCTCTCAATACACTCGAGGCCTGAAAGCCTCCTCACATAACACTCGAGGCCTGGAAGCCTCCTCACATAACACTTGAGGCCTGAAAGCCTCCTCACATCACTCATCATGCCCTCACATATGGCCCTCGACCCCAATTAGTCCAAAAATAGTCAAAAAGCCCCTCGGGCATCAGTAAAACAGTGATACTCAGCTCAAATGATAGTTCAAATATCAGTTAAAACTCCAGGTTTGAGTAAAATATAGCTTAGTTCATAAAACAATGTAAATCACACGGACTGAGTTCAAATAATATTTCAATTAGTGAGGGAAACAGTGATGACAGTTCATAAAGAGTTCAAACAATTGGCAATAAGCCCCAAGTATGGCAATGAGCCAAAGTCATAATAATAATAATAAATTATTTGCAAATACGCGGTAAAAACCAACAACCGGGATGGACCAAGTCACGATCCCCAATGCTGCTCTACCCCACGCTCAGGTCCAGCATGCAAGTCATCTCAATACAGCACTATGATGTGCAAATCTNAGGCTTAATGGAACATAACCCAATCGAAATAACTCGAAAAATACCCAAAAACACGAAGTTGGCAAAACCCGAGCCCCGGGCTCATGTCTCAAAAAATTTTGAAATTCACATTTTTGGACTCCTCGTCTCGCCACGAGTCTGTCCATACCAAGAACTCCCAATTCGGACCACAAATGGCCCTTCAAATCCTAAATTTAAGATTTTTGGTCCAAGCCCTAATTTCTTGATTTTTAGCCATAAATTGATGAATTCCATGGATGATTCTTGTATAAAAACATGTAATTAACTCATAAAACTTACCTCCAATTCCCAGTCGAAACCCCTTCAATTCCCTTCCAAAGCTCTCAAAGCTTGCTAAAAAAAATGGTGAGAAATGAGTTATGCTCGCGGGTGAAATGTTATAAAACCCTTCTGTCTGTCCAGGCACTCCTTCTATGCGATCGCATCACCACTGCCGCGATCGCATAGCACAAAAAGTCCGACCTCCCAAAATCCTCTTATGCGATCGCACGACTTCCTCTGCGATCGCAGAGCACAGACTCCCACACCTTCGCGATCGCACTCTCGTCTCCGCGTTCGCATAGAACGAAATGCTACCAGGGGACCCCAGGTCCCATTACACTACGCGATCGCAACATCCTAAATGTGACCGCACTGGCCAGTCATCCAACCTTATGCGATCGCACTTCCCCTTATGCGATCGCATTGAACAAAATTGAACCCCTCTCCAAGGCCTCCTATGCGATTGCAATACACCGTATGCGATCGCATAGAGCAAAATCTCTGCAACATTATGACAGCAAAAATCTGATCACTTAGCCATCCAAAATGATCTGTTGAACACCCGAAATCACCCCGAGGCCCTCGGGACCTCAACCAAAAGCACAGACATGATCTAATACATTATTCAAACTTTCTCGAATCATAAAAACGCTATTGCTAACATCAAAATCCTCATTTATCATCAAATCAAAGTCTAAATTTTCTTAAAACTTCCGAATTTCACATTCGATCAGAAACCCAACCAAACGGCGTCCGAATGACATGAAATTTTGCACACATGTCCAATATCACCTAACAGAGCTACTGGAACTGTCGGAATTTCATTTCGACCCTCAGATCAAAATCTCGCCTATCAACCGGAATTCGCCAAAATTCTAACATCGCCAAAATAGGCTAACTTCTTCACCGGACCTCCAAAATTACTTCCGATTGCGCTCCTAAGCCTTAAATTATCACCCGGAGCTAACCGAATCATCAGAATTAAATTTCGAGCCCTCTAACTCATAAGTCAACATCCAGTTGACTTTTCCAATTTAAGTATTCTTAAAAGAGAATACGTGCCTCATTTCTTACCAAAATTACTCCAATTAAATTCTAACGCACCCAAAACTGATAATGAAACATAAGGCAACACAATGTGGAAAAAAAATGGGGCGGTAATGCCTGAGACGACGGGTCGGGTCGTCACAACCTACCTCGGGCACAACGAGTCACCAAAATTAGGACGCGATTTATATTCTTGCACAGTGTGTTCAAATACTGCAATACTTTTTCCTCAAAGCCCGCACTAACTTGTTAACTTTTTGTTTTTCTTTTATTTTTATTCCCTTCCCCAAAGGTTAGTTCGTGCATTCTGGCACCATCAGCATATTCCACAAGATCCAAGGGCCCTCCACCTCCTCCTCCTCCGAGTCCTGTCCAGAACAAGAACAAAGAAAGAATGGAAAACACAAGTGCTAGAAAGGAGATTGAAAGGGAGGAAACATCTCAGGGTACCCCAATTGCTAAGGGAACTGCTGCTCATCTTGAGCAGAAATTGTTGAAATTCCATGAAGAGGTGGACCAAGTTCGGAACTTGGACAACAAGATGGAAAGTATCCTGAATTGGTGCGGGTATGAGCCTAGAAAGGGTCTCGGCAAGAATCTCCAGGGGATCACTAAGCCCATTACACTGAACAAGCATGGCATTACCTTTGGCTTAGGGTACGGCTATACTTGGGAAGAATTCCAGAACTGGTTGCCACCATGGCGCGGCCCCTACTATCCATTGGAGTTTCCAATACCCAGCTCGGAGTAGAACTTCCAGCCAGCAGATACTATGCATGGGATCGAAGAAGATGAAACGTCGGCAGCCATGAAGAATTTGTTCCTAGAGGATGATGATATGTTTTGTTATGTTCTTTTTGAGGAGGAGGGGGATAAAGGCCCTTCCATACAAGCCGCAAGCAAAATAGAACGCCTCAGCAACTTGTCAATTAGGACAGTCAGAGCCTGGAGGGCTTTGGGGTAGCAAGGCTAAGTAAAAGCAGCATGCATCGCATTTTTAGTTTACTTTACTAGTTGATTTTCCTTTGGCATTGTCTTTAATTTCGAAAAAAAGCTCCGATGCTTCGAACAATTTCGAATTTAATCAAAGCATTTCAATTTATCATATATACCTCGCTTATTATTTTCTCTATCATTTACTCTATTTTATACAGCATTACTATTACTTATCTTGACGATGAACCACCGACTGTGACTTGCAACGAAACAACGCAACAAAAGGACATAAACTTAGAAGAAGATGAAATATATGAAGAGGTCGTCAGAGAGGTTGAGAACTTTTAGAATAGACCTAAGTCCAACCTGGAGGAAACTGAGGTCATTAATTTGGGAGATGCCGAGAATGTCAAAGAAACTCACATCATTGTTCACTTGTCGCCATCAGAAAAGGAAGAGTATACGAAATTCTTAAAAGAGTATGAAGACATATTCGCCTGGTCGTATGATGATATGACTGGTCTCAGCACGTCCATTGTAGCTCATAAGTTGCCAACGGATCAAGCCTGTCCGCCGGTAAAGCAGAAGCTCGGGAAATTCAAGCCCGACATGAGTTTGAAAATCAAAGAAGAGGTTACTAAGCAAGTCAAGGCTAAGGTTCTCAAAGTGGTCGAGTATCCAACATGGTTAGCCAATATTGTGCCAGTACCAAATAAGGACGGGAAGGTTAGAATCTGTGTCGACTACCGAGATCTCAACCGGGCCAGTCCCAAAGATGACTTCCCCTTGCCAAACATACACATTCTTATTGACAACTGTGCCAAGCATGAGTTGTAGTCTTTTGTTGATTGTTTCGCTGGGTATCATCAGATATGGATGGATGTGGAAGATGTAGAGAAAACGGCTTTCATCACGTTGTGGGGGATGTATTGTTACAAAATGATGCCATTTGGGTTGAAGAATGCTGGTGCCACCTACATGAGGTCCATGACTACCATTTTTCATGACATGATGCACAAGGAGATCGAAGTATATGTAGACGATGTCATCATCAAATCAAAGAAAGCCGCTGGTCATATGGAAGATTTGAGGAAATTCTTCAACAGACTGAGAAGGTATAATCTGAAACTGACTCCCGCCAAGTGTGCATTCGAGGTTCCTACTGGAAAACTACTGGGTTTCATCGTGAGTCGTCAAGGAATAGAATAGGACCCCTCAAAGGTCAAGGCCATTCAAGAAATGCCACCTCCAAAGAACAAGAAGGACATGATGAGTTTCTTAGGAAGACTCAACTATATCAGTCGGTTCATACCTCAGTCCTTAGTCATTTGTGAACCCATCTTTAAAATGCTAAAGAAAGACGCTGCTACTAGATGGACCGACGATTGTGAGAAAGCCTTTGATAGAATCAAGGAATACTTGTCAACGCCGCTAGTCTTGCTTCCTCCTGAGCATGGAAGACCTCTACTGCTTTACCTTGCGGTATTGGATGGAGCATTCGGTTGTGTTCTGGGACACCATGATGAAATGGGGAGAAAGGAGCAAGCCATCTATTATCTCAGCAAGAAGTGCACCCCGTACGAGGCCCGATATTCCCTATTAGAAGGCACCTGCTATGCTTTGACTTGGGTAGCTCAGAAGTTGAGGCCTTATTTATGTGCCTACACTACTCATCTCATATCCAAGATAGATTCGCTGACGTATATTTTCCAGAAGCACATGCCCATTGGCAAGCTCGCCAAGTGGCAAATCTTATTGAGTGAGTTCGACATTGTTTACGTGACTCAGAAAGCAGTCAAGGATCAAGACATAGCAGATCACCTTGCCAAGAGTCCTATTGAAGGAGAATACGAACCACTGAAAATGTATTTTCCTGACAAGGAAGTGTCCTTTGTAAGAGAAGACATTGAAGAATCCTATGATTGTTGGAGGTTGTTTTTTGACGGAGTAGCAAATTTCAAAGGAGTTGGTATAGTGGGAATCCTAATTTCAGAAACCAGCCAGTATTACCCAGTATCCGCCAAGCTCAGGTTTCCTTGCACAAACAACATAGCTGAATACGAAGCTTGCATCCTTGGACTCAAGATGGCCATTGACATGAACATTCAAGAGTTGCTAGTGATCGGGGACTTAGACCTGCTCATACATCACGTTTGAGAAGAATGGGCTACCAAAAAATTTAAAATACTTCCCTATTTGCATCACATACAGGAGATAAGGAAAAGATTCACAAAGACGGAATTTCAGCATGTCCCCAGGGTCCAAAAGGAGTTCGCTGACACACTAGCCACTTTATCATCCATGATCCAGCATCCAGATATAAACTTCATTGATCCCATCCCAGTAATGATTTATGATCAGCTGGCATATTATGCTCACGTTAAGGAAGAAGCAGGCAGAAAACCATGGTTCCACGACATCAAAAGTTACTTGACAATAGGGGAATATCCAAAATTTGTCAGCGCCACTCAGAAATGCACACTTCGGAGATTATCCAATAACTTCTTTCACAGTGGGGGAATCTGTATAGGTGAACTCCCGATTTGGGTTTGTTAAGATGTGTCAAAGTAAAAGAAGCAACCAGACTATTGGACGAAGTGCACGCAGGGACCTGCGGGCCGCACATGAATGGTTTTGTCTTAGAAAAGAAGATACTCCGAGTAGGGTATTTTTGGATGACTATGGAAACTTACAATGTCCAGTATGTTTGCAAGTGCCGTCGCTGTCAAATACATACAGATATGATAAAGGTGCCTCTAAACGAGCTTGCTGCAACAAGCTCACCGTGGCATTCATCACCTGGGGAGTGGATGTCATTGGACCTATCGAGCCTGTCACATCAAACGGGAAAAGATTTATCCTGGTGGCAATTGATTACTTTACTAAATTGGTTGAAGCAGCATAATACAAAGCAGTGACTAAGGAAGTTGTGGCAGACTTTGTCCGCGATCATATTTTTTGCCGATTCGGGATCCCGGAATAAATGATCACTGATAATGGTTCTAATCTCAACAGCGATTTAATGAGAACAATGTGTGAGGAATTCAAGATCAAACACAAGAATTCTACAGCCTACAGGCCTCAGATGAATGGATCTGTAGAAGCAGCCAACAAGAATATCAAGAAGATATTAAGGAAGATGGTCGAAAGTCACAAATAATGTCATAAGAAGTTAGCATTTGCTTTGCTGGGATACTGCACCACGGTCTGCACATCAACCGGGGCAGCTCCCTACATGCTAGTGTATGGTACAGAGGTAGTCATTCCCGCCGAGGTAAAAATTCCTTCCTTGAGGATCATATAAGAAACAGAGTTGGACGATGCAGAATGGGTAAAAGGTCGCTACGAGCAATTAGCCCTTATAGATGGAAAAAGGATGAACGCATTTTGCCAAGACCAGTTGTATCAGAACAGAATATCTAGAGCCTTCAACAAGAGAGTTAAGCCAAGGAATTTTACACCGGGGTAGCTGGTGTTGAAAAATATATTCCCGCATCAAGATGAAGCTAAGGGGAAATTCTCTCCCAACTGGCAAGGCCCATACATGGTTCACCGGGTTCTAACTGCAGGAGCCCTTATCCTTGCTGAAATTGACGGAGAAGTCTGGCCAAAGCCAATTAATTCAGATGCAGTGAAACGATACTATGTGTAATCACATACGATATCTCTATGATGTAATTTGAACTACGCCTGACCTGATTCCCAATTAAGAGGGGATATGTAGGCAGCCCTATGGGTTCAATCACAACTTAACAAAAATTCCATTTCCCCCCATCATTGGAACTGGGGCAGAATTTTGATGAGGGCCCTCAAAATTCTGAAATCAGCCTTCAGCCGCTCATCGCCAGGGATGTCAGCTCAGTAAACTGGGGCAGAATTTTGAGGAGGATGTTGATTTTGCATTCGTTCAGTGCAGCCGTCAGAAGTGCCAGCCCAGTAAACTGGTGCAGAATTTTTAGGAGGACCCTCAAAATTCCGGAGCAAGAGAGGTTGTAGTGTTTTGAACCACATTGCAGTCGTTGGTTCATCTAAATAAAATTATATTTGTTAAATCGTGCATGACTACGATAGTTGCTGTTTAGCAATGCTACCCCAAATGATGCGCAACGCCGGAAGCCACGGGAAAACGAACTAACCTTTATCCTTTACAAAACTCACGATTTTTCTTTGGATGCATGCACCCGAGTCACAACATATTGTGCGTTCACATTTGCTATCTGCAAGCAATATACCCTAGCAGCCGCAATATCACAATCAGTTACCAACAATCAGCTAAGAATCTTTTATTACTATTGGCATTTCCTGCATTGCATAAGGCTACCTTTCTGCCTTCCGAGACTAAACGTTGTCTCCATCTCCATTTCCTGCATTGCATAAGGCTACTTTTCGGTCTTCTGAGACTAAGCGTTGTCTCCATCTGTATTTCCTGCACTGCATAAGGCTACTATTCTGCCTTCCGAGACAAAGCATTGTCTCCGTCTGCACTTTCTGCATTGCATAAGGCTACCTTTCTGGCTTCCGAGACTAAGCGTTGTCTTCGTCTGCACTTTCTGCATTGCATAAGGCTACCTTTCTGCCTTCCGAGACTAAGCGTTGTCTCCATATTGCATCATCTGCATAAGGCTACCTTTCTACCTTCCGAGGTTAAAGCTCTACCTCTACTTGCATGGCTGAAATATCGCCAAACCGCATTTAAATTCTTTTTCGGCTGAAATATCTACATTTACATTCTTGCATGGCTGAAATATCGCCAAATCGCATTTAAATTCATTGTCGGCTGAAATATCACCAAACCGCATTCAAATTCTTTGTCTGCTAAAATATCACCATTTTACTTTTTGCATCACCTGAAATATTGCCAAACTTGTATTTAAATCCCCTATCGGTTGAAACATCGCCATTTTACTTTTTGCATCGGCTTAAACATCGCCTGCTTTATTTAAATATTCGTCAGCTAAAATATCGCCACTTACGCTATTGCATCGGCTGAAATACCGCCAAATCTTGCATTTCGTAGGCAGAAATATTGCCAAACTATCCAAAGGCTTCATCATTCGAAGGCATCATCTTCATAGCACGATAACACCATGCCATGGCCTGAGGATTCCACTTTATATCTTGCACATCATTATTCAATAACATCATGGTTCGGAGGCACCATTATCATAGCTCGAGAACATCATTTCATAGCCTGTGAATCCTTTAATTTTGTGCTTCATGGCCCAGGACATCATGGTCTGAGGACGTCATCCTAACCATCCAAGGACAACATTCATGGTCCAATGGGAACTTGCATCATGTTTAGGTTATGCACGATATATGCCTATATTGCTCATTTGCAGGTGTACCGTCTAGCAGCGGCTGTCTCAGTAGGAGCGACCCCATTCTGGTTCTCGTAGATGATGAACTACAAAACACCTCTTGCTTCCCCCAAGCATCGTGTCCGTCCTTTCAAATCTCCATAGGCATGTTCCGTCAATGGTTCTTGAACTACATACGGCCTGATTCCTGTAAAACCAGGGATATGTAGGCAGCTCATAAACGAGAGCTCGGTCAAATTCTTTTCAAAATGCCACTTCAGTTCAAACTTGGCCATCATATCTTTACCCGACAACTCTTTCATCCTTCCCGGGTAAAGAGGGGCAGCTGTTGATACCTCATTTTTTCCTAAGTATTTTATATACACAAAATACTTTCAAAATGACATATACATGCATATATAAGCATACCCAAGTGTTTTAGTATTATTCCCAAATTTTTAAGAATTTTTAAAATCAATTTATTGTCTATTTTAACAGTTCAAAATCCAATAATTATTCCCAAAATTATCATTTTGGTGAATAACTTATTTTACTCTCATATTTACACTAAAATATAATTAAGGTAATTTTTTTATATTTTTACAAATTTGTTTGGTATTTTTAAAGCTAATTGCATATAAATGCAATTATAGTCTATTTTTATGATTAGTAGTGTTTTATAATTATAAAATTAGTTTCAATATTTTTTAATTAATACATATGCATTATTAATTGGTTCAACATCTTTAATTTTCTTTTAAAATCATATTTCACCATTTTTATAAAATAAAAGGGAAAAGCTGGCTATTTAAAATGTAGTCCCAATTCGTTCCAACTGTAGCCTCATTTACATTTTAATTTTAGCCTAAAACTTGACACAATTTCAAACCCAAAATCAGGCCAGCCCAATCCCATTTAACCCTACCCATTAACCCATTTATCTAACCAGCCCGGATTACCTTTTAATCCAGGCCGTTGATCATTTTGATCAACAGCCCAAACACGCCCTTTCCTTTTTTAATTTGCCAAAACCCCCAACCCTAATTCATTTTCTTTCGACCGCCGCCTTGAAACCCCTCGTCTCTGAAAGTCTCTCCCAATACCACCTCAAACCCTAGCCGCTGCCTCTCACCGGAGCCCTAATCTATGGCTCATCAGGCTCATCAGAGGCCTATCTAGCCTCTTATGGCTTATGTGTGCTAACTTCTAAAGGTCCAACGACCAGATCTTGAAGGATTCCGACCAAGCCCTATTCGATGATTGTTCTCCCGTCGTCTTCGACATTTTTCCGGCCAGCCATGGCTATTCTAGTTCGATCTTCGACTTCTCTGCTCGGATCGATGGTTTCCAAAGCCTATCTTTTCTCTTGAGTTTCTTACAAAACCCTAATCTTTGAGGTTCCTTCGATTTATTTTAGATCTGTTCTGAACCTATGTGTGTGTGAAGCTTCTATTCGTTTTTCTTTAATGTTTGCTTTTAGAAACTCTTATTTCCTCAACTAGGGTTTCATGTTATTTTATTTTGAACATCTCTTCTCTGAATCTTGACATGTTTTTACTGTGCTTGGCTATATTATCTTCTATCTGAACTTGCATGTTGAAAACCCTAATTTTCTTGGGGATTTGTTTTGAGTTTCCTGGTTTGTTTGTTAATGGTTGTTTGATTCACCTTATTTTTATCTGATTTAGCATGTGAAAAGACTTAATTTTGGGATTTTGTTTGAGGATCTGTTTGTTATTCACTTGACTTACCCTCTCGTGTATCTGATTTAGCATGAGTGAAAACCCAAATTTTTGGGGCCTATCCAAGATTCTAAACCTGTTTGGTTGTCTGACTGCTCATCTCCTCTAAATTCATTTGATTTTTGAAAGCCCCAGTTTCTTTGGGGACTATTCAATTTCTTTGAAGTTGTTTGTACAACTCGTTCATTGAAATTGTAGTGTGCTTCCATTCTCTTGACTATTTTTGGTCCTGAGTTCTTTGCATGCTTTTGATCTTTTCTCTATTGTTGAGCACTGAAACTTGATTATCTTGCCTTCTAGTTACTGCTAAATGCTATTATTTTGCCACAACTTAGCTTCACATGCCCATTATTTGTACATTCATGTACATATATACTGAGTTATTTCTGTAACTTGTGAGTAATTTTTCAAAACTTTTCCTTAGTGTGATTCTGATTGCACTCTTGTAATTGATTTTTGCCTTTATTGTCTTGATTTCCATTGTTTCTTAGACGTGTTTGAAATGTTTTCCTTTCGACCCTGCTTTTCTACTCAAGCTGATTTAATCCCATTGCCTTAATTACTTTAGTATGTAATTCTTACAAAGCTTTCCTTAATTAAGGTCTAATGAACCTAACGCCTAATATATGTGGCATACTCGTACTATGCTGAAAATCTTTCCTTATTTGTCATGTCCAGCCTTGCGTGATTTCTTTCCTTGTTTAACACTTGCATGCTACCGTTTGAGTTAATTCCTTAATTAAAAGAAGTCTTTGATACTGATTTGATTTTAATTGGCACCTGTTCCCCTAATTATTGTTGAACTGCAATCCTTGCCTTATTTTTTTGCCTATTTTTACATTATAAATACTCTCCTCCCCTCTGTTTGAACACACAAGAACACAGAATAATACGAGTTCACAATTCACCTTCACTTATACTCTCTCTCTTTCTTATACTTACATTGCTGTGGACTGTGTTTGCTTTCTTCTGCACTCTTTTGCTTCTATACTGGTATGTCTCAATTAGTTTACAAGCCTCAACAACAATGTGTTTAATTTTGCTCATTTGTTTACCCTTTCCTTTACAGTCCAGTATTAAAATAATGTGTTGCAATCGTTTGTTTGTTGTGGGTTTGATACTTTATGAATTCCCTTACCCCCTTACCCCTTTTGTGTGTGAGTTATTGTTCAGGGCATAGCAGCACTCCAATATTGTTGTATATGATCCTGAACTGGATTCTTTTAATCTCTAACTCAATCAATTACCACTCCCTTTCCCCTTTTATGTGCTTGAGCCCCGGACTTGGGTCTGATAATGTCCTAATCACAATCCAGACTTTGGTCTGACCATCAAAAGGTCTGCTCCTAACTTGTTCAACCAAACAAATAGTCAGGGGTGTGCCAGCCTACTTTATGGCTAGGTATGACCACCACCTGTCATGGCTCCATAATTCCCTTTCACTTTGCATTTATTCCTAGCTATAAGTTCTTCCCCTCTCTTACAAGCCATGCTTTGGGACCCCTGAGCTGCCTCTGAACTTGGATGCGTGAAAGCTGGCTCTTCCACACTGCACTATTCTAATTCTGATAATATCCTGGGTGTAAACAATGCCTGGAATCCCTGAGATTCCTTGGAACATTGAAACACTTTGGATAAAGAGAAGGCTTTGGAAATATGGATCCCAGAGTTGGTTAAATACATATTATTGGACATTAATGTTGAATTAGGCTGCTCAGATCTAGCTGTTAGCTTTTGATGTATCTTTTAATTTCTAGTTTGATTCATTGGGTTGTAATAATTTTATATGAAACTCGATGATTATAGTAAAAGGGTGTGGGAGGGGTCTTTATTTTTCTTGCATCCAAAGGGTAGAAATCATGAGTTAGGTTTTTTTTATCAAACTAGAAATCCTGCCTACAGGAGGTCTAATACTGATTCAATCATATAGAGATCATGCCTATAGGATTTAACGCTTCACTCACCTAGAAAGCATGTTTATAGGATTTAATCCTCATATTCTGTAACTATGCATCACGAGATCCTGCCTATATAAGTATAAAATTTCCTGAAAATTAATAGATGTCATGCCTATAGGATACGCATATTCATTAGGCAAATTTTAGGATTAATTAAACAAGAATCTTTTCACAAGTTCATTAACAAGTGCTAAAATCAATTACATAGATATAATGCCTATAGGATTTTGCATCAAACTCGTTTGGCCCTTTTAAAGCAGTAACAATTGGTTAATTGTTTCTTAGACGCCTAACTTAGTAACGTTTTCAAAACTTTAACCTTTGATAAAACTCTTTTAAACCAGTGTGCATTTGTCCCAAAAATCAAGTTCTTCAAATTTGCATATCTTTTCTAACACATCTTCTCGAATATTCTGCCTAATGTATTCCTTTTCAAAACAATCCCTGAACTCATTGTTTAAATCTGTTCTGCAATTTACTTTTTTTAAAATGTTCTATCTCTTCTGGATTTCAACAACTACTCTTTCTGCATTTACAATTGAAACAACCCTCCGATCCCTTTTTGAAATTCATTTCATAAATGCTGTCCTAAGTATGCAGCCCCCCTTTTCTTTAAAAACACTTCTGCATTAGTTACCTTCTAAAAATCTGTGCTTTATTTAAAATAATTCGCGTCAAATGCCTTAATATCCGACAACTGTATCCGAGTTGCCTAATGCAGACTTTCTGTCTAAATATATGTGTTGGACCAGTCCGCTCGCTGCTTAAATTTAATCTAAGACCAAACCAATTTTTGTTAAGGCATGCTAAACTAAATGATTATTTGATTTCTGGGGTTAATTTGAGCCTTGTATGAATGTTTGTTATCCCCTTTTACTTGCTACTTGTTTTGAATGTCGATTAGGATTTTATCCTTTAAATTCCATAAAGGCCTCCATCCCTTTCTTTCCTCTTTAGGATTAGAAGTCCTAATACCCCGGGACTAATAGGATTGGGACGGGTAATAGCATGCGGTAAGCAAACGATATCGTTACGCGCTTTAATACCTTAACAGAATGGGAATGGTAGACATGGAGATATTGATTACACGATAACTCTTCGCTTACAATTAAGTACCAGTGTTGTGCAAATGATCCATGTAATGTATAAACCTAGGACCCCCATCCCTCTTTATTAGTTGTTATTCTCAGATTTTTCAAAAGCTATCCAAAACTTTTCGAACTTCCATCTTTTGTTTATTTCCTTAAGTTATTTGTGTCACTTATTTGATCTCTCCCCTCATTGCGTATCTCTTCTTAAATTACAAAAAATGGTTATCCTCTAAATTTCAGCACCCTTTAAATCCTTTTCACACTCTTATTTGTAACAATTTTCCCATATTTGCAATGCTTGCTGTTTACATTTGCATTTAAAGTCACAATTGTAGCATGGCCGGGAACCACACTAGTGGATCATGAGGGGTGCCTAACACCTTCCCCTCGAGATAATTTCAAACCCTTACCCAAATTCTGGTTTTCATCTTTAATTTTTTGTTTTTCTAAAGTGTCCTAATGCACAATAATCATTAGGTGGCGACTCTCCATACTCTCAAAAATCCAATTACCAAAGTGGAAAAAGAGTTGTCTTTCCGAATGTCGTGAACCCGATTCCGCGAGGGAAAAGGGGGCGTCGACAGTTACGTTGGTCCTGAGTGAGAAAATTATCGCACCAGACTTTGAGCTGACCAGTAAATTCGGCTATAATCATTCCTGCAATTGCCTTATCTACATTATTATTAACTTGCATATAGTACTATACATAAGCATTCTATGTACTGTAGTATAAATTTGCCTCTCAGCAAGACTATCTATATTCCACTCATAAATGTCTGACCCGTTATAACCTTGGTGGTACTGGTCATTATCATGTTCCTCTATTAGAACATCATGAGGGGTTGGTCGAGGGTAATAATACATCCTTTGGTATGGTTTGCGAGCATATTTTTCAGAGATTTTATTAATCTCATCCTCTACTTGTATTCTCTTACCCTTATCAGGCTAATGCTCTAGAGTTAAAGGACTAGCCTTAAACTCTCCAAACCTCTTATTAAGAAGTTCCTCCAAATCATTAAGGCTTTTTAATTTAAAGTCTTTTACCTCATGTGGAGGTTGGATGCTGGTAGTAGCTATTTGTTCTTTACCTTTAGCTTCCATTTGAGAAATCTTTTGAACCTCAGCTATAAGCTTGTCCAATTTCTCATGTATTGTAATAACTTGTTCTCCCAGAATACTAATATATATGTTAGTATAATTATTCTGAGTGAGCATCGTATTCAGATTCTTTGCTGTGATAGAGGCCACATAATTTTCAAATAATTTTGAAAAGGCGGTAAAGTAAACAATTTTATCTTTTTCCCCCATTTGAAAAGATTGTTACGGTGGAAAAACTGATTTAGTGGTTTTCCCACAAGTGAGCATATAATATCTTTCTAACACAGAAATATAATTATAAACATGTTTAGATATAAACCAAGGAACAAAAACAATAATTTTATTTTTCTTGCTACTATCCTCATAAAAATCATTTCTAAAGAATTGTTTAATTCACTAGTCATGTTTTCATGAAACTATTTTCTGAAAACAGCTCATATGGGATGTAGAAATTCTTCTAAAATCATTTTTGTTGCCGGTGATCCCGGACTTAAATCTATTCCGTTTTCAACCATCATCAACACCATTTAAAAAATCCATTTCGGATGCAGTTGGTTCAAGGTTAGAATTCACTTTGACGATATTATCTTGACTAATTTTTATATTATCAACTATATTATTTTCTCTAATTTGTGATGTGGATGCTCTAGATGGAAAATCTACCACATAATCAATAGGAGAAATATAAGAAGAGTTTGATCTAGTTAGTCTAGATGAAAAACTGATATTATCGGTTTGCACGGGTTCATTGAACCTGATTTTAACAGTGCCATCTGAGCTCTGTTCTATTTCTGTAACCTCAGTATTACCAGTGTTTCGAGGAGCGACTGTTTCCTCTATGACCCATTCCTTCGGGAAATCAATTTCATCCTATTTAATAGGTCTTCTGGTAGTTACTTTGGATCTTCCAAAGTTGGTTTCTATGAGAATAGTTTCATTTTTAAAATCCATTATTTTGCACATAGGATTTAAAGTATATAAAGGTTTGAAATAAATCCTATAACAGATGCATATAACTTCTGTACCAGACAAATAATCATAACTATATAATTTAATGCTAAGTATTAAAGTATTTAAAGAATCTCATCATTAAGAAAAATATGCAGATTAGGATAAGCATTAAAATAAACAGGGTCTTATGCCAAACTGGTCTGCACAGTCCCTATTAGAGACTTTTTCTAGTTCTTGTTTGTGCCATCTCTGAGAGCTGCTATCAAGCTTTCAGGTAAGCCTCTTAAAGTAAGTGGCTTAAAAGAGACTTGTATTAAGCCTATATGTATAAATCTATGTGAATCCCTATAAGGGGCAAAATCACTTTCAGATAATAATCTGAACGTAGCATGATCACTATCTAATGTGATAATAATCTGGACTTGCTCATGTTGTTTATTTTGTTTCGAATTGGTGGGTATATTAATTACAGTTAGAGAAATATATATATATACATATAAAACTTATTCTTTACTTTTATTTTTATTTGGTATGATGATGACAGGGGAATTCATATAGCCCATCCCAACATGCTTGGGATTGCGGCATAGTTGTTGTTGTTGGCGTTGGGTATATTAATTAGACTTATAGATAAATTGTAAGGGATATCTTGGTGAGAATAGTTTATCCACCTTAAGGGAGTTAGCTATGTGTTATTCCATCCATCAATCGGAATTGATATTACTTGTTCCTTTTTCTTAATGTGCAAGAACAAGATGGTTGGTTCTGAATTAGAAGCTGAAATTAGGCCTCAGGATGATTTCAGATGGCTATCGGGGAGTTTTGGGCTTGGGTGAATTGCAGGTTTTACTGGTATCTGGTGTTTCCGTATCTGCGGAAGAAGGGCCACATATGTGGTTGTACAGATGCGAGAGGTAGATCGCAGCTGCGGCCAATGGCCGGGATGAAAGAATCCGCAGATGCAGAAGGGGAGCCGCATCTGTAGGGCCGCAGATGTGGTACTTGTTCATTTTGTTCCGTGAGCTTAAGTCCATTTCCACCATTTTTAAACTAACCTGAGAGCTCTTGGACGGAATTTGAAGGGGATTTCTACTAGGTGTGATTGGAGTTGAGTTCTTGGCCTAAATACATGAATTAATGGTAGAATTACATTGAAATTTGTGGAAATTCATCAAAAGAGAGTAGAGCTAGGGCTTGTGAATTTGGTATTTCAAAGTGGAATTTGCGGGGTCAAATGGACTCCGATTTTGGTAAATTTGATATGTATATACTCGTGGCGAGATGAGGAATCTGATGATGTTAATTTTCTAATTTTTTAATAAGTGGGCCTGGGGCTCGAGTTTTGCGAATTTCATGAATTTCAATGTTTTTTAATTCTTTTCGATTGGGTTATGTTCCCTTAGCCTATTGTGACGTATTCGTTGTGGTTTTGATCAAATTCGACACGCGAGTAGGCCGATTTGAGGGGAAAAGGCATCACGAGCTAGAGATTTCACCGGTTCAAGGTCAGTAATGATTGTAAATTATATCCTGAGGGTTTGAAACCCCAGATCGCACATCGTAGTGGTATATTGAGGTGATTTGCTAGCCGGATAGGGGGCATGGGGTACAGCACCGTTGGGGATTGTGACTTGGTCCGTCCCGATTGATGAATTTACTATGTATTTGACTGAAATTTACTTGTTATCATCATGATTTGGGCTTCGTGCCAACTATTTGAATCCTTCGGGGATTATTATCACTGTTTCCTCACTTTTATGACTTATTACTTGAACTCAGTCATGCTATTTCCCCACTACTTAACAACTCAGTCTCTTTTACTCAAATTTGAGACTTAATTGATATTTTAAATGATAATTTGGACTGAGAACTAGTGTTTTATTAATGCCCAAGGGGCTTGTGATGATATTCTAACTGAGTGTGGCCTAGGGCCATATGTGAGGATACACTGAGTGATATGAGGCCGAGGGCCTGGATGTGAGGGTTTATTTTATGGATCGGGCTGCACGCCGCAGTAATACTTATATGGATCGGACTGCACACCGTAGCGATATATATATATCGGATTAGACTGCACGCCACAGTGATATAGCACTTGGGATGTAGGAGCCCCTCTGGAGTCTGCACCCCCACAGTGAGCGTGGGTACCTATATGGATCGGGCTGCACGCCGCAACGATATATGGATCAGGCTACATGCCGCATTAGTTACTATATGACACTGTTCTGAGGGTGATCTGAGTGAGAGAGACCGAGGGGCTTAGAGTGTTGCTGAGAGTGAGCCTGAGGGGCTGGTACTATTTTGAGATGTTGCCTGAGGGGCAGACTTTTATGTGCTCGTCTTGCATATTTATTTGTCTTTTTACCTGTCATACTGTGGTATTTGTGCACGAGGGGCGGATTTTTCTGTGTTTAGCAACACTAACTGTTTTGAAATCGTTTTCGTAACTATTGAAAAGATCATTTTCAAAAGAGATTTGAACTGAGCCAAGATATTTCTAAAGATTTCTTAGATTTCACTGTTTTCTTAGAAAATTGTACTCGACTTCTATACAGCATGTTGGTTGCTTTACGTGATTTCTTACTAGTTAATTATTATTTTCCTTTATTACTAAATGAGTTGGAGTACTCACTTTATTCCCTGCACCTCGTGTGCAGATGCAGGTATTTGTTTAGCCAGTAGCGGGTTTTGAGCTGATCAGAGGCTAATTTAATAGAGATTAGCGAGGTGACTGCCAGCGTTCGCAGGACCAAATGTTCTTCCTTTATTTTATCAAGCCTATTTGTATATTTTAGTTGTAGTGGCAATTATATTCTGAAAGATGCTCGTGACTTGTGACACCTCGATTAGGGTTGTGATTTCGTTAATTAATATTATTAAGTCATATGTTTACTATTCATTTACGCTTAACTATTTTTGAAAGAGACGAGTTGGGTTAGTTGGCTGGCCTTGTCTTCATAAGATGCTCCATCATGACCAGTGCGGGGTTTGGGTCGTGACAAGTTAGTATCAAATCCTAGGTTACAAGGTCTCACGAGTCATGAGCTGGTTTAGTAGAGTCTCACGGATCGGTATGGAGACATCTGTATTTATCCTTGAGAGGCTGCAGAACCTTTAGGAAAGCTTCACATTCTTGAATTCTTATCGTGCGTTTTTGATTTAGCTTGAAAAGAAACTTTTGAAATTCCTTCCACGCGTTTGTATGCACGCATGAACGCTCAGTATCAGATGTTCCTTGATGACTTGTGATTCCCTGATCAAGGGGCAAGATGTAATCTCTGTGAGTATATGTTGGGCTAGTCTGGAGAACTTGAGGCCGGATCTTTTCCTATGGCTTAAGCACCGAGGTGCTGATTGTGTGTGTAAATGTTTTGAATT
The DNA here is from genome assembly GCA_026770625.1 of Nicotiana glauca. Taxonomy (NCBI): domain Eukaryota; kingdom Viridiplantae; phylum Streptophyta; class Magnoliopsida; order Solanales; family Solanaceae; genus Nicotiana; species Nicotiana glauca. The sequence continues at coordinate 66,948 of MU671661.1, read as the reverse complement.
TATGTGTTTGATATGGTCCCTATTAGCGGGAATGGTGGTTGGATAGTTATGTGATGAGTTTGTTAGTTCTGTGAGATATATCTATATGACTTGGTAGCGTCGAGAAAGTCTGCTGGATAATAGATGAACTATTAAGTGTTCGATTTCTACTGCGACTGGATGTGTAGCCCCGAGTATGGGCTTGTGGAGAATCTTTTCGTGTCCCCTAGTTGGAAGTGGAGTAAATTTTATGTTGCGGTATGAGTTCAGACTCAGGAAGATTTAAGTGGCTGTGTAATATGTATGTCGGTGGAAGGTACACAAAAATGTTACATTAAAGTAAAACAAGTGGGTTATCTCCTGCAGAGTGTTCCGAAGTGGTGTGATCTTTATGTGTATGTTAGAAGATATCATGTGTAATGGGAGGGTATGTGTTGAAATTTGAAATTTTGGATTGCTGAAGAGAGTGGGCTTTACTATTGCAGGGTTGAATGCGAGATCTGCAGAAGATTTATAGTACTTGATGATCTGAGTTTCACAAACTTATACATAATTTGAGGTTAATCTCACTATAGTATTGTCACGCCCCAAAACCGAGGGACACGACCGGCGCTCAACCGGAGGACCCCAGTCAAGCGGACCTAGAATTTCCTTTCCTATCCCACGCATTACCCCGTGATTCCAATATACATTATTCTTTTGAAATAACAATTTGAGACTTAAGCATAAACTTACAACTTGAGTTCATTTCTACTTTTTGTCATTTTCACTATTTGATACCAAGTACGTGCAAAATACATACAACATTTACCAACGTGGACCACGATTCCGAAACGTACAGTTACTACCCTAAAATACTTTTATACACCACCCACATTGTGTCTA
>MU671661.1:6590-46715 GCA_026770625.1 Nicotiana glauca | reverse complement strand
CCAAAATGCTAACTTTGCCAATTCAAGCTTAATTCTACCCCGGTCATCACAAAAATATTCCGGACACACTCCTAAGTCCCAAATCACCTACTGAGGTTATCCGAACCATAAAATTTGCATTTCGAGCGCTCTAACACATATGTCAATATCCAGTTGACTTTTCCAACTTAAACTTCCTTAAAATAGACTAAGTGTCTCAAACCTTACCAAAATCATTTCAGAATGACTTCAAATTTTGCACACAAGTCACATTCGACATTACGAACTTTCCCCAACTTTTGGAATCGCATTCTGACCCCGATATCAAAATTTCCACTTCCGGCCGAATTTTCTCAAAAATCTTCAAATTTCTATATTTAGCCAAATGACTTCAAAATGACCTCCGGACATCCGAATTCACTTCCGATCGCGCTTCCAACTCCAGCATCACCATACAGAGCTATTCTTCGGAATCCCAAACAGACATCTATATCACTGAAATGCCTTACAACCCAAATTTATGAAGTTCTTCTAAAATACTAACTTCCACAATATACGCCGAAATGCTCATGGGTTATCCAAAACCAAATCCAGACATACGCCCAAGTCCGAAATCATCATACAAACATGCTGGAAAATTCAAATCCCAATTCCGAGGTCGTTTACTCAAAATTCCAATCTTAGCCATTTTCTTCAACTTAAGGCTGCCGCAATGAAAATTTTCTTTCCAATTTGACTCTGAATTTCCGAAAATTCAATTCTGACTATACGCACAAGTCAATATACCTGAAATGAAGTTGTTCATGACTTCCAACTGCTGAAAAACGTGCTAGAGCTCAAAACGAGCGGTCGGGTCGTTACAGATTTGGACTGATTGCCATATTTGGGCTTCGTGCCAACTATTTGAATCATTCGGGGAGTATTATCACTGTTTCCTCACTTTTTTGACTTATTACTTGACTCGGTCATACTGTTTCCCCACTGCTTTACAACTCAGCCACTTTCAAATTTGAGCCTTAAATGCTATTCTAAATGATAATTTGGACTGAGAACTACTGTTTTACTAATACCCGAGGGGCTTGTGATGATATTCTGACTCAGTGTGGCCGAGGGCCAGATGTGAGGATACACTAAGTGATATGAGGCCGAGGGCCTGGATGTGAGGGTTTATATTATGGATCGGGCTGCATGCTGCAGTAATACTTATATGGATCGGGTTGCATGCCATAACGGTATATATATATTGGATAGGACTGCACGTCGCATGATGTAGCTCTTGGGTTGTAGGAGCCCTTTCGGAGTCTGCAGCCCCACAGTGAGCGCGGGTACCCATATGGATCAGGGTACACGCCGCAGCGATATGTGGATCGGGCTGCACGCCGCAGCGGTTACTATATGATATTGTTCTGAGAGTGATCTGAGAGAGAGAGCCCGAGGGGCTGAGAGTGTTGCAGAGAGTGAGCTCGAGGGTCTGGTACTGTTTTGAGATATTGCTCGAGGGGTAGACTTTTATGTGCTCATCTTGCATATTTATTTATCTTTTTACCTGTCATACTTCGGTATTTGTGCCCGAGGGGCGGATTTTTCTGTGCTTATTAGCACTAACTGTTTTGAAATCGTTTTCGTAACTATTGAAAAGATCATTTTCAAAAGAGATTTGAACTGAGCCAAGATATTTCTAAAGATTTCTCAGATTTCACTATTTTCTCAGAAAACTGTACCCGGCTTCTATACAACATGTTGGTTGCTTTACATGATTTCTTACTGTTCGGTTATTATTTACCTTTATTACTCACTGAGTTGGAGTACTCACTTTACTCCTTGCACCTCGTGTGCAGATGCAGGTATTTGTTCACCCGGTAGCGACTTTTGAACTAATCAGAGGCTAATTTAATGGAGATTAGCGAGGTGACTGCCAGCGTTCCCAGCACCACATGTTCTTCCTTTGCTTTATCAGTCCTATTTGTATATTTCAGACTTGCATTGGCAGTTATATTCTGAAAGATGCTCGTGACTTGTGACACCCCGATTAGGGATGTGTTGGGTTGTGATTTCGTTAATTAATATTATTAAGTCATGTTTTTACTGTTCATTTATGCTTAACTATTTTTGAATGAGACGAGTTGGGTTAGTTGGATGGCCTTGTCTTCATGAGAGGCACCATCACGACCAGTACAGGGTTTTTGTCGTGACAAATAATTTTATTTTTCTTGCTAATATCCTCATAAAAATCATTTCTAAAGAATTGTATTAATTCACTAGTCATGTTTCCATGAAACCATTTTCTAAAAATAGCCTATCTGGTTTTTAGAAATTCTTCTAAAATCATTTTTCTTGCCGGTGATCCCAGACTAATATCTATTTGGTTTTCAACCATCATCAACACCATTTGAAAAATCCATTTCAGATGCAGTTGGTTCAAGGTTAGAATTGACTTTGACAATATTATCTTGACTAATTTTTATATTATCAATGCTATTATTTTCTCTAATTTGTGATGTGGATGCTCAAGATGGAAAATCTACCACATAATCAATAGGAGAAATATAAGAAGAGTTTGATCTAGTTAGTCTAGATGATAAATTGATATTATCAGTTTGCACAGGTTCATTGAACCTGATTTTAACAGTGCCATCTGAGGTCTGTTCTATTTCTGTAACCTTAGTATTACTAGTGTTTCGAGGAGCGACTGCTTCCTCTATGACCCATTCATTGGGGAAATCAATTTCATCCCATTTAATAAGTCTTCTGGTAGTTACTTTGGATCTTCCAAAGCTTCTTTCTATGAGAATAGTTTCATTTTTGAAATCCATTATTTTGCACATAGGATTTAAAGTATATAAAGGTTTGAAATAAATCCTATTACAGATGCATATAACTTCTGTACCAGGAAAATAATCATAACCATTTAATTTAATGCTATGTTTTAAAGCATTTAAAGAATACTCATCATTAAGAGAAATTTGCAGATTAGGATAAGCATTAAAATAAATAGGGCCGTAAGCCAAACTGGTATGCACAGTCCTTATAAGAGACTTTTTCCAGTTCTGGTTTCTGCCATCTCTGAGATCGGCTATAAAGCTTTTAGGTAAGCCTCTTAAAGTAAGTGTCTTAAAAGCGATTTGTTTTAACCCTAAATTTATAAATCTATGTGAATCCCTATAGGGGGCAAAATCACTTTCAGATAATAATCTGAACGTAGCATGATCACTAACTACTGTGATAGTTTCTTCAGTAGTTTTAACTACTTGTTTTAAACCTATTTTTTAAAAAGTACCTAACTGGTATATTACCTTAGGTTTGACTAATAGTATGGTCCATTTATTAAGGAGATCTAATTGTTGGGGTAATTCATATTCTTTCTTCCTACTATTTTTAACAATAGTTTTCTTCCTAATGATATTCATTAAGAAAATAGTGTTAAACTTAGCTTCTTCATTTACTTACTAACATAGCTCTGATACCAAACTTCTACAGGATCGCTTCTCGATGAGGCTTCAGGAAAATTTATTACAAGAATTCCAGCCCTGGCCTAGCTACTGACCTCTAGGTAAACCTTTGTGACGACCCAACCCGTCGTCTCATGTGTCACCACCCCATTTCCCCTATTTTATGCTTCTTCATATTTCATTATCGGCATTTGGTATGTTAGAATTGAATTGGATTGGTTTTGGTAGGAAATGAGAGACTTAGTCACTTTAAGGAAGGGTTGGTTTGGAAAAGTCAACCGAATGTTGACTTATGAGTTAGAAGGCTCATATATGATTTCCGGTTATTCGGTAGTGATTTGTGACTTAATAGTGTGATCGGAATTGATTTTGAAGGTCCGGTGTAGAATTAGGCTTGAATTGGCGAAGTTAGCATTTTGGCGATATCCGGTTGATAGGTGAGATTTTGATCCGAGGGTCAGAATGGAATTCTGAGAGTTGCAGTAGCTGTTTCAGTTTATTTGGGATGTGTGTGCAAAATTTTAGATGATTCGGAGGTGATTTGGTTGGGTTTTTGATTGAATGCGTGTTTCGGAAGTTTTGGAAGAACTTAGGCTTGAATCCAATGAGAATTGATGATTTTAGTATTGTTTCATGTGTTTTGATGATCGGAACAAGTTTGTATGATGTTTTGGGATATGTTGGTGCTTTTGGTTGAGGTCCCGACGGCCTCGGGGTGATTTCGGATGGCTTAACGGGAAGATTTGGACTTAGAAATGCAGCAGAAAAATGCAGCAGCAGTGCACGGTATTTTTGTTCTTCGCGATCGCGGAGGGCTCTCACGATCGCACAAAAGGATTTGGGAGTCTAGGACTTTTTCACATTGCATTCGCGGCCATGGGGACGCGTTCGCGTAGGTTTGAGTTGGATTGCTTCGCGCTCGCGTGAGTGCATACGCGTTCGCATAAGAGGAATTTGGGTCCCAGGGCAGTTGCCCTTCGCGTTTGTGAAGGGTGGAACGCATTCGCATAGTTGAGTTTTTTGAAGGTTCGCGTTCCTGGGTTGGGAACCACGTTCGCGAAGGGTTAGTTTTGGTCAATGGAATTTTGTTCATCGCGAATGCGAGGCATTGACCGCGTTCGCATAGAGTTAATTTTCTGGGCAGAAGGTTTATTATATTATTTCCTCCGCATGCTAAGTCCCATTTCCACCATTTTTTAGCAACCTTGAGAGCTTTTTGATGAGTATTAAAGAGACTTTCGACTGAGATTGATTGGAGGTGAGTCTTATGACCTAGAAACATCATTTAGTTGAAGAATCAACACTTAAATTCATGGAAATTTGATTAAAAAGGGAAGAATTAGGGCTTGACTTTTTGAATGAAAAATTGGGATTTGAGCTTGGATTTTGGAGTTTTTGATATGTATAGACTCGCAGCGAGATAAGGAGTCCATTGATGTAAAAATTTCTGAGTTTCGAGAAGTGGGCCCGGGGCTCGGGTTTTGCCAATTTCGGATTTCTTGATGTTTTTCGATGATTTTCGATTGGGGTATTATTCCTTTAGCATATTGTGATGTATTTGTTGTGGTTTCGGTAAGATTTGACGCGCGAGGAGGTTGATTCGAGAGGCAAGGGCATAGCGAGCTAGACTTTTGGCCGGCTTGAGGTGAGTAATAGATGTAAATGATGTCCTAAGGGTTTGAAACCCCTGAATTTCACATCGTAATGATATATTGAGGCGAGAAACGCGCTTTGTGACGAGTGCGGGGTCGTTTGTTATTGGGGATTGTGACATGGTTCATCCCGAGTGATGTTTTTACCGTTTTTTCGACTAGAACTTATTTGATAATCATCCTACATAGATTAAATTGTTATATTTGGGCTTTGTGCCAATCATTTGAATCCTTCAAGGATTGCTATCACTGTTTTCACATTACTAGGCATATTATTTGATCTCAGTCCTATGTTTTAAATACTGTGTTGCAAACTCAGCCATCTTTCTAAGATTTGAAAACTTAAAAAATATTTTATTGACATTTTGGGTTGTATTATTTTAATGTTGCCAGAGAGGCTTATGTGAATTTCTGGACTGAGTGAGTACTCACATTACTCCTTGCACCTTGCGTGTAGAGCCAGTACCCCACAGGCTGGGTGAGGATTTTGTTTAGCTGAGCAGTAATATCCGGGAGTATCAAGGTAGCTACATGGTGTTCGCATCCTTGATCCCGCCCCTCTATCTCTATCTTTTAATCTACATTTCCTAGACAGACATTGTCGTAGGTTGGGATTCTGTATTAGAGGCTCATATTCGTGATGTCGGATTCCATTTGGGGCTATGTTGCAGTATTTTGTTAAACTTCCGCAAATTTATCATTATTCCTAGACTTTTAATATAATGGCTTAGTAATTTTCCCCTGTGTTTTATATTTATAATCTTTTTAAGTTGGGAAATGTTGTTGAAAGGTCGGTCTTGCCTAGCAGTGTGTTGTGCGCCATCATGATCGGGGTTAGGGTCGTGACAAGTTGGTATCAGAGCCTAGGTTAATTGGTCTCGCGAATCGTGAGCTGGTTTAGCAGAGTCTTGCAGATCGGTACGGAGACATCTGTATTTATCCTTGAGAGGCTGCAGAACCTTTAGGAAAACTCCATATTCTTGAAATTCGTTTCGTGCGACTTTGTTGATCCGAGAACTATACTTCTGTATTATATTATCTCGTAGATGGTGAGGACTTGCGCTACCGGCCGTGGAGGACGACCACTAGTACCACCTACTGAGGCCACTAGAGGTCGTAGACGCGGTCGTGGTCGTGGTCGAGGCAGAGCACTGAGGGAAACACATGTTGATCCACCAGTTGCCCTAGCTCAGGACTAGACTCCAGTTGTGGATGCTCCAGCAGCACCTGTGCAGGCAGCAGCAGAGCCTACTGTGATTCCGGGTCTCTAGGAGGCCTTGGCTCAGATATTATCAGTTTGCACTGGCCTTGCTCAGGCACTCTCAGCCACTACCACAGCAGCTACTTCGCAGGCCGTGGGAGGCAATTAGACCCCCGCTGCTCGCACACCCGAGTAGGTTGTGCAGGGATTACAGACACCGGGAGCAGCTCCATCTTAGCCGGTTGCACCAGTTTAGGATTTTGTGGTTCCAACTCTGCTAGATGATGAGCAGCATCGTCTCGAGAGATTTGGTAGGCTTTAGCCTCCGACATTTAGTGGTGCTGAGGGCGAGGATGCCCATGGTTTTCTTGACAAGTGTCAGCGTATGCTTCGCACCCTCGGGATTTTGAAGTCGAGTGGTGTGGCTTTTACTACCTTCCAATTCTTAGGGGCTACATTTACCTGGTGGGAGGATTTTGAGAGGTGTAGGCCTGTTGGTGCAGCTCCCCTTACTTGACAGCAATTGTCCACTCTCTTTTTGGAGAAATATGTACCGTAGTCCCGCAGAGAGGAACTGCATCAACAGTTTGTGTGGTTGACTCAGGGGGATATAATCGTGATTCAGTACGAGATAAGGTTTTCACAGTTGGCCCGTCATGCTACTTGGATGATTCCGACACTCCGAGAGAGTATCCGGAGATTTGTGGATGGCCTTAATTACTCCCTCTGCATTTTGATGACTAGAGAGAGAGTATTGGGTGCTTAATTTGAGGAGGTGGTTGACATAGCTCATGATATTGAGATGGTTCGCCGCATAGAGCGAGAGGAGAGGGAGGCCAAGAGGCCTCGAGGTTCAGGCAGTTTCAGTGGTTCTCCGTCTAGGGGCCGGTTCCAGCGTGGTAGAGGTCGTTCCTTTAGGCCTCCTCAGCTAGCCCGTCTAGAGTATAGTGGGGCGTCTTCAGGTCATGGTCATCAGGGGTTCCAACTGGGGCAGCCTTCACTTAATGCCCTCCTAGCTCAGAGCCTATCACATGCCCCTTCAGCTCAGGGTTCTTCTGCGTCGAGTGCATCAGTTGGTTATTCTGGTGCGAGGGGTTCCCTTCACTCCCCTTCTCCAGCATCTGGTAGTTGCTACGAGTGTGGTGAGTTTGGCCATATGAAGAGGCAGTGTCCTCGACGTCGTGGTGGTCAGTTTCAGTAGAGGGATCAGCCCTCGTCTTCTACTCCTGCTTCTTCAGTACCCACCCAGCTAGGTAAGGGTAGAGGCCAGGTAGCCAGGGGTCACCCCAGAGGTGGAGGTCGATTAGGCGGCGGCCAGGCTCGATTTTATACTATCCCAGGCAGGACAGATGCCATTGCTTTAGATGCTGTTATCACATGTATTATCTCAATCTGCCATAGAGATGCCTCTGTCTTATTTGATCCCAATTCTACCTATTCTTAATTGTCCCCTTATTTTGCTCATCATTTGGGTACGACCCAAGGGTGTCTTGCTTTACCTGTGCACGTATCTACCCCGGTGGGTGATACTATTATTTTAGACCATGTGTATTTGTCTTGTCTTGTGACTATTGGGGTTTTAAGACCCAAATTGATTTATTGCTATTGAGCATGGTAGACTTTGATGTTATTCTGGGTATGGATTGGCTATCTCCGTGTCATGCTATTCTAGACTGTCCTGCTAAGACAGTCACTTTGGCAATGTTAGGTGTTCCAAGGATCGAGTGGTGAGGTATGACTGACTATGTTCCTAGTAGAGTTATTTCTTTATTGAAGGCCCAGCATATGGTTGGGAAGGGTTGCCTTTCATATTTTTGAGCTGAGACTCCTAGCCTTTATTCTGTTCCCGTTGTGAGGGATTTCCCTGATGTATTTCCTGCAGACCTGTTGGGCATACCACCAGACAGGGATATTAATTTTGGTATTGACCTGGTGCCGGGCACTCAGACCATTTCCATTTCGCCATATCGCATGGCACCAGGGAGTTGAAAGAATTGAAGGAGCAGTTTCAAGAACTCCTAGAAAAGGGGTTTATTCGGTCGATTTTGTCACAGTGGGGTGCACCTACTCTAATTGTGAAGAAGAAGGAAGGCACAATGAGAATGTGTATTGACAACAGGAAATTGAACAAAGTAACAGTGAAGAACAAGTATCCCCTGCCTCGTATTGATGATTTATTCGACCAGCTTCAAGGAGCAAGTGTGTCCTCAAAGATTGATCTTCGTTCGGGTTATCATCAGTTGAAGATCAAGGAGTCAGATATTCTTAAGTCTGCTTTCAGGACTAGATATGGTCATTATCAGTTTTTGTTATATTTTTTGGGCTGACCAATGCCCCAGCAATGTTCATGCATTTGATGAACAATATGTTTCGACCGTATCTGGATTCTTTTGTTGTAGTGTTCATTAATGATATTCTGGTATACTCGCGTAGTCAGGAGGAGCACGCAGAGCATTTACGATTCGTATTGCAGAGATTAAGGGAGGAGAAGCTTTATGGAAAGTTCTCCAAGTATGAGTTTTGGATCGGTTCAGTGGCTTTCCTAGGGAATGTGGTGTCCAGCGATGGTATTCAGTTGATCCAAAGAAGATAAAGGCGGTTCAGATTTGGCCTAGACCGTCCTCTGCCACAGAAATTCATAAGTTTCCTTGGTTTGGCAGGTTATTATCGCCGATTCGTTTAGGGTTTCTCATCTATTGCCTCACCCTTGACCAAGTTGACGCAGAAGGGTGCTCTGTTTGTATGGTCGGACAAGTGCGATGAGAGCTTTTAGAAGCTCAAGACAACTTTGACCATATCTCCAGTATTGGTTTTCCCATCAGCTTCAAGTTCTTATACCGTTTATTATGATGCTTCGAGAGTCAAGATTTGTTATGTGTTAATGCAGGAGGGTAGAGTGATTGCTTATGCTTATCGTCAGTTGGAGCCCAATGAGAAGAACTACCCTGTTCATGACTTAGAGTTGGCTGTTATAGTTCATGCTTTGAAGATTTGGAGGCACTATTTATATGGCGTATCTTATGAGGTATTCACCAATCATCGTAGTCATCAGCATTTGTTCAAGCAAAATGATCTTAATTTGAGGTAGCAGAAGAGATTGCTAAAGGATTATGATATAACTATTCTGTATCATCCGGGAAAGGCCAATGTAGTGGCCGATGCTTTGAGCCGAAAGGCAGTCAATATGGGGAGTTTGGCGTATATTACAGTTGGGGAGAGGCCCTTTGTAGTTGATGTTCAGGCTTTGGCCAATCGGTTTGTGAGATTAGACATTTCAGAGCCCAGCTAGGTTTTGGCTTGTGTGGTTTCTCGGTCTTCCTTATATGATCGCATCAGAAAGCGCCAGTATGATGACACGCATTTGCTTGTCCTCAAGGATAGAGTTTAGCATGGCGATGCTAGAGATGTGACCATTAGTGATGATGTTGTATTGAGGATGCTGGGCCGGATTTGTGTGCCCAATGTAGATGGTCTTAGAGAGTTGATTCTTGAGGAGGCTCACAGCTCGCGATATTCCATCCATCTGGGTGCCGCGAAGATGTATCAGGATTTGAGGTAGCACTATTGGTGGAGGAGAATGAAGAAAGATATTGTGGGTTATGTAGCTCGATGTCTCAATTGTTAGCAGGTGAAATACGAGCATCAGAGACCGGGTGGTCTACTTCAACAGATGGTTATTCCCGAGTGGAAGTGGGATAGAGTCACTATGGATTTTGTGAGTGGTCTTCCTCAAACCTCGAGGAAGTTTGATTCGATATGGGTGATTGTGGATCGGCTGACCAAGTCCGTGCACTTCATTCCGGTGTGTATGACTTATTCTTCAGAGTGGCTGGCAGGGATCTTCGTCTGGGAGATTGTTTGGTTGCATGGGGTCCTAGTTTCTATTATCTCATATAGGGGTACTCAGTTTACTTCCCAGTTTTGGAGGACTTTTCTACGAGAGTCACAGGTGTAGCTGAGCACAGCGTTTCATCCTCACACAAACGGACAGTTCGAGCGTACCATTCAAATATTAGAGGGCATGTTGTGTGCCTGGATGATTGATTTCGGGGAATCTTGGGATGAGTTTTTGCCACTTGCAGAGTTTTCCTACAACAACAACTATTAGTCTAGTATTCAGATGGCACCGTATGAGGCCTTGTATTGGAGACAGTGTATATCTCCAGTTGGTTGGTTTGAGCCTTGTGAGGCTAGATTATTGGGGACAGAGTTGGTCCGGGATGCCTTAGAGAAGATAAAAGTGATCCAGGAGATAAAACTCAGTCGTGTCTTCGTACAACTCGGTCGCTTCAGAAGAGTTATGCGGACCGGAAGGTTCGAGATGTATCTTATATGGTGGGTGAGAAGGTCTTGCTGAAGGTTTCTCCCATGAAGGGCGTTATGAGATTTGGAAAGAAAGGGAAGTTGTGTCCGCAGTTCATTGGGCCTTTTGAGGTACTTATGATGATTGGACAGGTGGCCTATATGCTTGCTTTTCCATGTAGCTTGTCTGGCATTCATCCAGTATTCCGTTTTTCTATTCTCCGAAAGTATGTTGGGGACCCGTCTCATGTTCTGGATTTCAGCACTGTGCAATTAGATGAGGATTTGACTTATGATGTGGAGCCAGTGGCTATTTTGGGTCGACAGGATAAAAAATTAAGATCAAAAGATATAGTGTCAGTGAAAGTACAGAGGAGAGGTCAGCCCATGGGGGAGGCCACCTGGGAGATCGAGCGAGAGATGCGGAGCAGATATGCTCACCTGTTTGAGGCTTCAGGTATGTTTCTTGACCCGCTCGAGGATGAGCGTTTGTTTAAGTTAGGTAGGATGTGATGACCCAACCGTCGTCTCATGTGTCATCGCCTCGTTTCCCCTATTTTATGCTTCTTCATGTTTCATTATCGGCATTTGGTGTGTTAGAGTTGAATTGGATTGGTTTTAGTAGGAAATGAGACACTTAGTTTCTTTAAGGAAGGATTGGTTTGGAAAAGTCAACCGGATGTTGACTTATCAGTTAGAAGGCCCGGATGTGATTTTCGGTGATTCAGTTAGCTTCGAGAAGTGATTTGTGACTTAAGAGTGTGATTGGAATTTATTTTGGAGGTTCGGTGTAGAATTAGGCTTGAATTGACGAAGTTAGCATTTTGGCGATATCCGGTTGATAGGTGAGATTTTGATCAGAGGGTTGGAATGGAATTCTGAGAGTTCTAGTAGCTTCGTTAGGTGATTTGGGATGCGTGTGCAAAATTTCAGATGATTCAGAGGCGATTTGTTTGGGTTTTTGATCGAATGCGTATTTCGGAAGTTTTGGAACTTAGGCTTGTATCCGATGAGAATTGACAATTTTAGAGTTGTTTGATGTGTTTTGAAGATCGGAACAAGTTTGTATGATGTTTAGGGATTTGTTGGTGCTTTTGGTTGATGTCCCGGGGGCCTCGGAGTGATTTCGGATGGCTAAACGGGAAGATTTGGACTTAGAAAAGCAGCAGAAAAATGCAGCAGCAGTGCAGGGTATTTTTGTTCTTCGCGATCGTGGAGGGCTCTCACGATCGCATAGAATGATTTGGGAGTCTGGGATTTTTTCTCTTCGCGTTCGTGGCCATGGGTATGCGTTCACGTAGGTTTGAGTTGGATTGCTTCGCGTTCGCGTGAGTGCATACGCGTTCCTATAAGAGCAACTTGGCTCCCAGGGCAGTTGCCCTTCACATTCGCGAAGGGTGGAACGCGTTCGCATAGTTGAGTTTTCTAAAGGTTCGCGTTCGCGGGTGGGCACTACATTCGCGAAGGGTTTGTTTTGGTCAACGGAATTTTGTTCATCGCGAACGCGGGGTGTTGACCACGTTCGCATAGAGTTAATTTTCTGGGTAGAAGGGTTTTATTATATTATTTCCTCCGCGAGCTAAGTCCCATTTCCACCATTTTTCAGCAACCTTGAGAGCTTTTTGACGAGGATTAAAGAGGCTTTCAACTGGGATTGATTGGAGGTGACTCTTATGACCTAGAAACATCATTTAATTGAAGAATCAACACTTTTAAATTCATGAAAATTTGATTAAAAAGGGAAGAATTAGGGCTTGACTTTTTGAATGAAAAATTAGAATTTCAGGGAGCATTTGAGCTCGGATTTTGGAGTTTTTTATATATATAGACTCGTGGCGAGATAAGGATTCCATTGATGTAAAAATGTATGAGTTTCAAGAAGTGGGCCCGGGGCTCGGGTTTTGCCAATTTTGGATTTCTTGATGTTTTTCGACCATTTTCGATTGGGTATTATTCCTTTAGCATATTGTGATATATTCGTTGTGGTTTTGGTCTGATTTGACACGCGAGGAGGTTGATTCGAGAGGCAAGGGCATAGCGAGCTAGACTTTTGGCTGACTTGAGGTGAGTAATAGATATACATGATGTCCTGAGGGTTTGAAACCCCAGAATTTCACATCGTAATGCTATATTGAGGCGAGACACGCGCTATATGACAAGTGCGGGGTCGTTTGTTATTGGGGATTGTCACTTGGTTCGTCCCAAGTGATGTTTTTACCGCGTTTTCGATTAGAACTTATTTGTTAATCATCCTACTTGTATTAAATTGTTATATTTGGGATTTGTGCCAATCATTTGAATCCTTCAGGGATTGCTATCACTGTTTTCACATTACTTGGCATATTATTTGATCTCCGCCCTAAGTTTTAAATACTGTGTTGCAAAGTCAGCCATCTTTCTAAGATTTGAAAACTTAAACAATATTCTATTGACATTTTGAGTTGAGAACTATTATTTTGATGTTGCCCGAGAAGTTTATGTGAATTTCTGGACTAAACATGGATGGGGTTGCGTGCCGCAGCAATACTATATTGATAATTAGGCCGAAGGCCTGGTTGTTGCCACGAGATGGCTTGATATTTGTGCTTGGGCTGTAGCAGCCCCTCCGGAGTCTGTACACACCCCAGTGAGTGTCGTCGACGATAAATAAATAGATAGCTCGGGCTACACGCCGCAGTGGGTAACAGAGTGTACCGTCATATGCATGGGATTGCACTCACGTATATGTTCTTGATCTGTTTTACTTGTCTCAGTATCTGTACTGTTATTCCATTGACATGTTGTTTCACTATTAAATGCTCTAAACTGCCAGTTATAGTCTACTTTGTATTTTTATATGATTTATTATTCTCAGCCTTTATTTATGTTTATTACTCACTAGGTTGGAGTGCTCACAATACTCTCTGCACCTTACGTGCAGATCCAGGTACCCCACAGGCTGAGTGAGGATTTTGTTTTGCTGAGCAGCAGTATCCGGGAGTATCGAGGTAGTTGCATGGCATTCGCAGCCTTGATCCCTCCCCTCTATCTCTATCTTTTAATCTACATTTGCTAGACAGACATTGTATTAGGTTGGGATTCTTTATTAGAGGCTCATATTCGTGACACCGGATTCCATTTCGGGATATGTTGCAGCATTTTGTTAAACTTCCGCACATTTCATTATTATTCCTAGACTTTTAATATAATGTCTTAGTAATTTTCCCCTATGTTTTATACCTATAATTTGTTTAAGTTGGGAAATGTTGTTGAAAGGTCGGGCTTGCCTAGCAGTGTGTTGGGCGCCATCATGACCGAGGTTGGGGTCGTGACAACCTTAAACCACGGTGCTCCTCACAACCCTTCAACTGCCACTTGCCTAAACGGGTTAAACGAGCACCACCGGTTAGGTTGGCCTAACCAAGGTTTACTGTCGAGCTTAGTAACTGCCAGGTCTATATAATTCTTAACCTTATAACCTCATCAGGGTGATATTGTAATCATTTAGTTACAAAACATGCTTAGTGAATAACCTCCTAATGCTAAGTCAAACACTTAATTATTAAGCTTTTCATTTAGGCTAAACTGCAATATAAAATATGAAAGACAGGGAGAGAAATAGTAACGGAGACATTTTGTTTTTGTGGCCAAGTGACCTTTTTGATTTTTCTATTCAAAACTTAATATATTACAAAGAGAGTGGAGAGAGAAATTAGAGAGAAGGGAGAGCGTTAGCTGATGACTTTGGCTAATGCCTGCCTCCTCCTAAACATAATTGATCCTTATATAATGGATCAGCTAGTAATAAAACAAAACTACAATAGTATTGGCCGACATAATAATTGCATTCGTGCTCGACAAGATAAAAAGAAAATCCTATATAATTATAAGCGGAGAAACTACTTTATAAAAGTAGATTCCCTTCAATAATGGAGGGGCCCGTTACTTTATTAAAGCTGACTTTATTACCCCAATAATTTATTTATGGGGCCTTCAATAATTTAGGCTTTACCTTTTCCTTTTTTGTCTTTTTTCTCTGAAGATTCTTCAGTATTTTCCTTCAATTTTGCAAGGAAATCCTCTATTTCGTCAATATTAACTTCCATGCCTGAGGTGCTTTGAGCTTCTCCTGCTGCACATATTTCTTCATCTGAAGTGTTACCCATTGATGCCATTGATATATCATCACTAACTTTTGTTCCGAATTTTTTTGCCAAGTCTTTTTTTGTTTCCTCAGTGTGAAGCAAGGATATCTTTTATAGACATGGCTCCTTTATTCATCTGAAGACTTTTAGTAATCATCTCAAATAGACTTAGTTTGTCCCTTGCAACCTCTCTTTTATCTAATTTCTCATAGGTCTCTATTTTGGCCTGAATCTGCAGAATTTATTCTTCACCAAATAGTTTGCCTTGATTGTCTGTTTGGAGTAATTTGGTCTAGAATTTATTATAAAAAATTCTATGAATGCAAGGAATTCCATCATCGGTATAACCGGTTTGAACATCCCATTTCATTATTCATGGAATTGAAAATTCCATGAAAAAATACATTGATGCAATACCATCGCAAAAAATATTATCTTTTTGTAATGAAATAATTCTGGGAGATATGTCTACCCACTTAGTATATAAACTCTTAAATAAAGGAGGAAGTATTTCCAATGGTGGATCATATAATTTCCACCATTTAAAAAACCAATTTGGAATATGCTGGTTGTCCATATTGGAACAAAGTTTAATAAACCATGAGTGTCTCCTATTAGGATTCTCATACAGAAAAGTTTTATTAAAACTTTCTATATAGTCCTAATAATTGAATTTAATTGAGACTTTATGATCAGGATGAGTGTATTCTCGATCCTTTAGGGTACGCATTCCCCACTCATCTGAAGCTATAACCTTCTTGATAATGATCTTTAAAAAATTATAAATATTTCTTGTATTTGCAGGATAGAAATGCTGAATTTCAGCTGATCCTGTTGATGAGAGTATAATCTCGTAATGCATCCTGTACTTATAAGTAGGAGTAGCGTATGACACTGTATAAAAATATCTGGCCATTAATTGGCACAGATTATACTTCCATTTAAGGTCAGATTGTTCCAAAAGAATTATTAACTCTTGTTTCTTTTTAGTTATAAACCTCAAGATTTTCATTGTTGTCCTCTGTTATTACTGAGGAATATGATGGTGTGTTGGATGAAGTACCCTCATCCTTTTTGGATTGTATGAAATCCATAAATTCCTTGTATAAATGATGAGTGATATTACCTTCTGCTATATTGGCGGCTATGGATTTTATGAGGATATTAGCAAGAAAAATAAAATTATTGCTTTTGTTCCTTGGTTTATGTCTAAACATGTTTATAACTCTATTTCTGTGTTAGAAAGAGATTATATGCTCACTAGTGGAAAAATGACTAAATTAGTTTTTCCACCCCAACAATCTTTTCAAATTGGGGAAAAGGATAAAATTGTTTATTTTACCGCCTTTTCCAAATTATTTGAAAATGATATGGCCTCTATCACATCAAAGAATCTGAATACAACGCTCTCTCAGAATAATTATACTAACATGTATGTTAGTATTCTGGGAGAACAAGTCATTACAATACATGAGAAATTGGACAAGCTTATAGCTGAGGTTCTAAAGATTTCTCAAAAGGAAGCTAAAGGTAAAGAACAAATAGCTACTACCAGTATCCAACATCCACCTGAGGTAAAAGATTTTAAATTAAAAAGTCTTAATGATTTGGAGGAACTTCTTAATAAGAAGTTTGGAGAGTTTAAGGCTAGTCCTTTAACTCTAGAGCATAAGCCTGATAAGGGTAAGAGAATACAAGTAGAGGATGAGATTAATAAAATCTCTGAAAAATATGCTCGGAAACCATACCAAAGGATGTATTATTACCCTCGACCAACCTTTCAGGATGTTCTAATAGAAGAACATGATAATGACCACTACCACGAAGGTTAAAGTGGGTCAGACATTGATGAGTGGAATATACATGGTCTTGCTGAAAGGCAAATTTATATTACATTACATAGAATGCTTATGTACAGTACTATCTGCATAGTTAATAATAATGCAGATAAGGCAATTGCAGAAATGATTATTGCCGGATTTACTGGTCAGCTCAAAGGCTGATGGGATAATTTTCTCACTCAGGACCAAGTAACTAAATAATGTATGCAACTAAGGTCGAAGATAATAATACTGTACAGAATGCAGTCTATTCACTATATTTAAATATCATAGAGCATTTCTCTAGAAGATGGTCTGACAATAGTGAAACCACCAGAACTATGCTCCAGAATTTAAGATGTAAAACCCTTACATCTTTCAGATGGTATAAAGATGTTTTCTTATATAGAGTGATGGAATTACCAGAGAGTAATAGTGTCACGACCCAATCCCCGCACTGATCGTGATGGCGCCTCTCGTGAAGACAAGGCCATCCAACTGACCCAACAAGTCTTTTTCAAAAATATTTAAGAATAAATGAAAAGCAAAAGTATGACTTAATAATATTAATTAATGAAGTTACAACCCTACTTAGCCCTAATCGGGGTGTCACAAGTCACGAGCATCTATAAGAATGTAATTCCACTTTACAAGTCTAGAAATACACTGAACAAGAATAGTGAACAACATAGTAAGACAGTGGCACTGCAAACGCTGGCAGTCACCTCGCTAAAACCTCTACAACGATGTCTCCATGCAGCCAATACCCGCTACCGGGTGAACAGATACCTGCAACTGCACGCGAGGTGCAAGGAGTAAAGTGAGTACTACAACTCAGTGAGTAATAAAGGTAAATAATAACTGAGCAGCAAGAAATCACGTAAAGCAACCAACATGCTGTATAGAAGCCGGGTACAATTTTTTGAGACAACAGAGAATTCTGTGAAATCTTTAGAAATATCTTGGCTCAGTTCAAATCACTTTTGAAAATGATCTTTTCAATAGTTACGAAAATGATTTCAAAACAGTTAGTGCTGATAAGCACAGAAAAATCTACCCCTCGGGGACAAATACCCCAGTATAACAGGTAAAAAGGCAAATAAGTATGCAAGACAAGCATATAAAAGTCTGCCCCTCGGGCAATATCTCAAAATAGTACCAGCCCTTTGGGCTCACTCTTAGCAACAATCTCAGCCCTCGGGCTCTCTCTCTCAGATCACTCTCAGAACAGTATCATATAGTAACCGTTGTGGCGTGCAGTCCGATCCACATATCGCTGCGGCGTGCATCCCTATCCATATCTCGCTACGGCGTGCAGCCCGATCCATATGGTTACCCGCGCTCACTGTGTGGGTGCCGACTCCGGAGGGGCTCCTACAGGCCAAGCACTATATCAAGCCACCTCATGGCATATAAAACAATGCTTGAAAGCCTTCTCACATCATACTTGAGGCATAAAAGCCTCCTCACATAACACTCGAGGCCTGACCTCACAATACACTCGAGGCCCGAAAGCCTCCTCAGAACACACTCGAGGCCCGAAAGCCTCCTCACATCACTCAACATATCCTCACATATGACACTCGACCTCACTTAGTCCAGAACACATCATAGCCCCTCGGGCATCAATGAAATTAGTAGTGCTTAGCCCAAATAATAGTGGAAAATATCATTTAGTTCTCAAGTTTCAATTAAAACGGTTGAGTTTCTAAATGAATATAATCAACGGGACTGAGTTCAAGTAGTATTTCAAATAGTGAGGAAACAATGATAAAATCCCCGAAGGGTTCAAATACTTGGCACGAAGCCCAAATATGGAAATCAGCCCAAATCATGATAATATAAAATTATGTTCAGTCGAATACGCGGTAAAATCAACAATCGGGACGGACCAAGTCACAATCCCTAACGGTGCTCTACCCCACGCTTGCTATCCGGCGTGCAAGTCACTTTGATATCATTTACAATCGTTACTTACCTTAAACCGGTGAAATCTCTAGCTCGTGATGCCTTTGCCCCTCAAATCGGCCACCACGCGCGTTGAATCTTTCCAAAATCAGAGCGAATACATCACAATAGGCTAAGGGAACATAACCCAATCGAAAAGAATCAAAAAACATCGAAAATCACAAAATTTGCAAAACCCGAGCCCCAATCCCACTTCACGAAATTCAAAAAATTTTACATCATCAGATTCCTTATCTCGCCACGAGTCTATACATATTAAAATCCATAGAATCGAAGTCCATTTGACCCTTCAAATCCCTAGTTTAGGCTCCCTTAGGTTCAATCCCTAAACCACCATTTTTGTCTTTTAATTTCTTAAGTTTTCAGCTCTAATCCATGGGTTTACACCATAAAATCATGTTTTAAGTCCAAGAACTCATACCTGATCAAAGCCCTTGAAACCCTCTTCAAAAATCGCCCAAAAACTCTCCAAGTCCGTATTGAAATATGTTACTCTTTCAAAAATTCCCGAAGAAGACTAATTAATAAATCTGCACAGTCATCTCGCTTCTGCGGTCTTGTTTCCGCTTATGCGGGACCGCTTCTGCATACATCACTTCTGCGGTTTAACCGGAGGTGCAAAGATACCAGGTGCAAAAATACCATATACCAGATACAAGCATACTTAGCAACAAGCAAAAATCCAAAACTCTCCGTTTAACAATCCAAACTCACCCCGAGGCCCCCGGGACTTCAACAAAAAATACCAATGCAACCTACAACATTATTCAAACGTTTTCCAAACATAAAAACACATCAAACATCACTAAAGTCATCAATTCTTATCAAATGCAAGCCTAAGTTCTTCTAAAACTTTCGAAACACGCATTCGATCAAAAACCCAAACAAATCACCTTCGAATCATCTAAAATTTTGCACACACATTCCAAATCACCTAACGAAGCTACTGTAACTCTCAGATTTCCTTTCCGATCCTCGGATCAAAATCTCACCTATCAATCGGAAATCGCCAAAATACTAACTTCGCCAATTCAAGCCTAATTATACACCGGACCTCCAAAATCACTTACGATCACACTCCTAAGTCATAAAATCATTCCCCAAATCTAACTGAATCACCAGAAATCACATCCGAGCCCTCAAACTCATAAGTCAACATCCGATTGACTTTTCCAAACCAAACCTTCCTTAAAGAGACTAAGTGTCTCAATCCCTACCAGACTCAATCCAAATCACCTCTAACACATCAAATACTGATTATGAAACATGAAGAAGCATAAAAAATATGGGGAAAATAGAGCGGTAACTAATGAGACGACAGGTCGGGTCGTCACAAATAGTACTCACTGGAAGGCCAAATTTAAAGATGGACTCCTTCCCTTATTCGCTGAAAGGATTCAAAAAGTCCTTAGAGGCACAGGGATGAGTATCAATTATGATACATACTCATACGGTAAACTCATTAGTGTATGCCCTCAGGAAGGTTTAGCCCTTTGTAATAAAATAAAGCTAAACAAACAGATTAAGAAACATCATCTCACTGAGAGACAACAATTAGGTGAATTCTGTGAACAGTTCGCCATTGACATTTATTCAAGAAGGAAGAAGTCCCATAAGAAAAAAGACTTCAAAAAGAAAAAGGGTTCGCCTGAAAAGAGGCGTGAAAAAACCCAAAGAATAAAATCTTTTCATAAAGCCAGAAAGGGTTATGTTAAAGCAAAAAACCCCCCAAGCCTGCTATAAATGCGGAATAGTAGGCCATTATGCAAAGCATTGCAGAATCAAGGACAAAATCAAAGATCTTGATTTAGATGAGAATATTAAAGATTCTCTTTGCAAACTCCTCCTAAATTCTTCTCCGGGGAATTCCGACCGTGATTCTAGTCACGAATCATCAACTAGTGAAGACTTGAGAGTACTTCAAGAAGAAGATTATATTTCATCTTCTGAAGATGAGCAAGAGTTCTACAATAAAGTAAAATGCTCAAATCAGTGTTGCGAATATGATAATGAACTCTTCAATATTTACTCTCATTTTAGAGATTTAAGACTCAATGTCTTGACTAACGACAACATGATAGAGTTGTAAAGGGTTATTAAAGACCCTGAATTAAGGTCCCAGATTATTGACAAACTTCCTAACAATTCAGAGGAAGAAACAGAGGTGCAGGGTATCCCATCACAGAAAGGACCTTACACAATGTCTGAAATTCAAAGAATGGTGAAAAACAAACCTCAATTTGATAGGCCAGCCACTGTCCAAGATTTAATCATAAAGATAATTTATCTCAAGAAGCAAATCTCGGAATTAAAGGCTTCTCATATAGCCTTATATGAAAGAGTTTTCAAATTAGAAAATTCTAAAATGATTACGACTAATTCCAGTACTAAGATTACTGAGCTTAATACAACTACTAGTTCTTCAGAGGAAAATACTGCTAGTATGTTACTTGCAGTCATAAAATTTTCTAAAGATGAATTCCTGGAAAATGTCAATATTTTATTACCCAAAAGTTCTTAATAAAAATAACTCTTTTAATCAATTACAATTTCAAAAAAGATTTTGTTGCTTTATTTGATAGTGGAGCAGATTTAAATTGTGTTAAATATATTCATAAAACCACTCATCATTTAAAAAATGCCAGTGGTAATTCAATGGTATTTCTTATAAATTACCTAAAGCTTTTATTTGCCAACAGGTTACATGTGTAATGAACCGATTGGTTATTTTGCATGTTAGAACCCTGTTCACTTAAATAAAAATTTCCGCACTTGCTTTAGCTAATTTAAGACTTGGGGGGACGGTTGGTTCGGAAGTTGGAAGAGTTTCCAGTAAGAATATTTCCATTTGCTTCTTTAAAATTTTCTATAAAGGCCAAGTTTGACATTAGTCAACTTTTTTGCGAAACGGACCCGGATTCGTGATTTGACGGTCCTGGAGGGTCCGTGGGAAAAGATAAGACCTGGGCGTATGTCCGGAATTAAATTCCGAGGTCCCTAGCCCGAGTAGTGTATTTTTATGTGAAATAGTTAAAGTGAAGTTTTAAAGAATGAAATAAACTAAGTAATCATTGATTTCCTAGGTAACAGGCTTGTATTTTCGTTTCAAAACTCGGTACAGGTCCGAAGTATTAGTTAAGACTTACCCATGAAATTATGTGTTAATCTGAGTAGTTTAAGGGCGTTTTGACCCGTTAGAAGGAAATTAAGAACTTGGAGTACAATATATTGATTCATTTGGTTTTCGGACATGATTCCTAGATTTAACGTTTTTTTGAGTGAACCGAGAGTTCGAGTAGGTCCGACTCGTGGTTTCAGACTTGTCGGTATGTTCGGGTGGGGCACAGGAACCCCGAGCGTCAATCGAGCGAGGCTTGAGTGAAGTTAAAAGTTGGAAAAAGTTCTGAGTCTGCTCCTTCTATCATAACCTTATCTGCGGTTCTAGGACCACAGAAGCGGTACCGCAGATGCGGTCAGGAATCCGCAGAAGCGGTCATGGGTAGCTCAGGCAAAATTGCAGATGCGATCTTGAGACAGCAGAAACGGTCCCGCTTAAGCGGCTATTTGATCGCAGAAGTGGTCCAACCAATTTGTGCCAAGACCGTAGAAGTGGCCCAAAACCGCAGAAGTGGTTCACGCAGATGCGGTAAATGCACCGCAAAAGCGGAAATAACTGGGAGCAGAACCTTCAATTAATACGAACTCAAACCTCATTTTATCATTTTTCACTCTACACTTAGGCGATTTGGGTTCTTCCAAAGAGAGGGTTTCAACACAACTTTGTAAGGTAAGTAATTCCCCTTCATCCTTAGCTTAAGAACATGTATATTAGGTAGATTAAACACTAAAAACTAGGTAAAAATAAAGGGTTAGAGCTAGACCTAGGGTTTTAGTAAAGCTAATATTTAATCATGTAATTTGCTATGTAATGAACTAGAAATCATATATTAGTGATCCTTAGGTTATGGAGAACAGTTTACTTCAAAAAATCTTGGAATCCGAGCACGTGGACCCGGAGTCAGAATTTAGGAAATTGTGAGAAGTGTTGGGAAATGGCTTAAATAGCTAGGATTCGATCTTGTAAACTTATATTGACTAGTTCTTATTCCCTTTAACTAGTTTGTGAACGTTTGGCTCCGAATTGAGGGTTTGGTCTTGTTTTTGATATTAGAAGTGCCCTTCGGAGTGAGGTGAGTCTCCTTTCTAACCTTCTAAGAGGGAATTGTCCCCATAGGATTAATGAATGAGTAATTATTGCAAAATGCGGGGGCTACGTACGCACCAAGTGATGAGAGTCCGTGCGTAGCCAATAATATGTTGATTGTCCGGGTAGCTTAGGACCTCTATCATGCTTTGTTTATGAGAATATCAATGTTATTTGTCTATTGAGATCACTTAGGATGTCTTAGAGACTTGAAAGAAAATAAAAGCAACTTGCACACTTGTTGAACATTGTATGGTATAATTGACTCTAAATGTGCCTTTGTGCGTATTCTTGACTTTGCTTGATATTTGTAGATCAGGCCGATCGCCTTGTTATGAATAGATGCATCTATAGCGTGCCGTCGACCCTCGGCAAGTGCATAGTTTCTTTCTGTTGGTTCGGGCCGTCACCTCGGCACTACATGCGTATGTTTAATTATGTGGAAACTTATACTTGCCTAGTTTTGCTATTGTCCCATAAATGAAAATCGTAAATTTGATGTAGTGAAGTACATGACCCATGCCCCTTGCCATAAACTATTAATACTTGTAACTTCCATGATTAGAAAACATTATACATATCTATATTATTTGACCTTAGTAAGTGTCGAGTCAACTTCTCGTCTCTACTTCTTCGATATTAGACGCGATACTTACTAGGTACATGTTGTTTATGTACTCATGCTACGCTTCTGTACTTAAATGTACAGAATTTGAGGCAGGTGGATCTGGACATCATTCTGGTGCGCATCAGTAAGGACGCTTAGGACTTCTATGGTGAGCTACTTCTCTTTCATGCCGATCCTGGTTTAGACAGTAGGATAGTATATTAGTCTTTTGTGTATATCCTACTAGTTGCCTGTAGCTTGTGACACCAGGTTCTGGCATACACTTTAGTAGACATTTATTTTCGGGTTGTAAAATCATTTTGATACATTATTGATCACTTCTTGCCTTAATTTTAAATTTGAAAATCTATTATACTTAGTTTTGGTAAAATTAAAATGAGAACTTAAATTATAATTCTACGTTGGCTGGCCTGACAACGGTGTTGGGCGCCATCATGACCTATTATGAAAAATGAGTCACGACAACATGGTATCAGAGCACTAGGTTCACGTAGGTCTCACAAAGTTATGGGCAAACCTGATAGAGTGTTGTAGATTGGTACGGAGACGTCTGTATTTATCTTCGTGAGGATATAGGGTATTAGTAAAGAATACCTGGTACGGAGACGTCTGTATTTATCTTCGTGAGGATATAGGGTATTAGTAAAGAATACCCTTTATTCATTTCTATCGTGCAGTGGTCAGTGTACTAAATTTCCCTATTTTATTCTCTTATAGATGGTGAGGACTCGTACCTCTGACGTTCTGGACCCGGGAGGAGCTGCTCCCCCCATTTTTAGAGGCCGGGGGAGGGAACCGACCCGTAGTAGGGGACGAGGGCATCCTACAGCCATTCTAGATGTACCACCAGCAGATCCTGCGAGGGATCCCATTATTGAGGAGCAGGGCGATGTGCCCACAACTATGCCTACTCCGGTGGATTTCATGACATCGCCGGGATTTCAGGAGGTCATGGGGGGCATGCTATGGTTCATGGACACTATGAGTCAGGCTGGTTTATTTCCAGCAGTCCCAGCCGCTTCACAGGCAGGAGGGGGAGCCCATACCCCTACTGCTCTGGCTCCAGGTCATGCAGCTGTAGTATATTAGACTCCGGGTGCACTACCCGCAGATGGGGTTCAACCAGTTGCTGTAGTGGCGCCCCAGCCCAGGCCAGCTGTAGATGGTGATCCGCAGAAGTTATTAGATAGATGGAGTAGACTTCACCGTCCAGTCTTTGGCGGTGAGGGTCATAAGGATGCTCAGGACTTCATCTACAGGTTCAGGGACAAACTGCACGCCATGAGGATATTGGAGTCGCATGGAGTCAACTTCACTACTTTTTAGCTTGAGGGTAGGGCCCGTAAATTGTGGTGGTCCTATGTTCTTGGCAGGCCTGCCGATTCTCCTTCCATCACCTGGGGTCAGTTCGTACAGTTGTTCTTGGACAGGTATATTCTGCCCTCTGAGAGGGAAGAGCTGCGGTATCAGTTTGAGCACCTTGAGCAGGGTCAGATGTCTGTGACCGAATATGAGGCAAGGTTTTCTGAGTTATCCCACCATGCACTTATGATACCCCCTAGAAATGTAGAGAGAGTGTCGAGGTTTGTCCCCCGGTTGCAGCCCAGTATTCAATCGGGTATGGCCCGAAAGGTGGAGATGGTACAGAGTATCAGCTTGTAGTCGAGATTGCTCGACGGATTGAGGGTTATCGCCATAGGGGTAGAGAGAAGATACAGCAGGATAAGAGAGCTAGATTCTTTGGAGAGTTCAGAGGTGCCCCAGCTAGGGGCAGAGGTCAGTATAGGAGGAGTCAGCCCTATAGGCCCCCGTCTTCAGCACCACCACCTCCCGCCCGGGGGGCTCCATCATGCCCCTATTTCAGTGCCATGCCAGAGAGTTCCTACCGCCTGCCAGCTATACAGTGTTCCTCAAGTGGGTATTCAGGTCCCAAGGGTTCTTCTGGTTCCTACTTCAATGCTTTGCTAGAGAGTTTATATCGTCCACTAGCTATCCAGGCTCCTCCCACGGGATCTACGAGTTATCAGGGACAGCCATCAAGCAGCAGGTCGCCGCACCGTGTTGTTTTGAGTGCAGAGACCTCGGTCACATGAGGAGTTACTTCCCCAGGCTTATGGGCAAAGCAGTGCCGCAGGGGCAGCAGTCCACGACTCCAGCACCAGCGGCCCAGCCACCTAGAGGTGAAGGACCTACTGGTAGAGGACGTCCCAGAGGTAGAGGTCAGGCAGGTAGAGGTCAGCCAGCTATTGCTCAGACAGGTATAGGCTAGCCTGCCGGCGCTCCAGCTAGGTTCTATGCTCCTCCAGCCAGGCCAGATGCATTAGCCTCAGATGTTGTCATTACATGTATTATTTTCGTCAGCAGTAGGGTTGCTTCAGTGTTATTTGATCCAAGGTATACTTATTCATATGTGTCATCTCTGTTTGCTCGATTCTTGGCCATTTCTCCTGAGCATTTGGTTGTTCCTGTTCATGTGTCCACTGATGTGGGTGATTTTGTGGTTGTGGACTTGATCTACCGGTCTTCTGTGGTTACTTTCTACGATTTTGAGACTACGAATCTTGTGTGATTCATGTTTCCGCTGATGCTCTTCTATTCCTTGATATGATCGATTTTGAGGTCATCCTGGGCATGGATTGGTTATATTCATATCACGCCGTCCTAGATTGCCATGCCAAGACTGTTTCACTAGTGATGCCAGGATTGCCGAGATTGGAGTGGAAGGGGACACCTAGCATGGTTATTTCTTTCCTGAAGGCTCAGCGCATGGTTGACAACGGGTTTTTGGCTTATTTTGCTTATTTGCGAGACACCATCGCAGAGTCTCCAAAAATTGATTCAGTGCCAGTAGTGCGAGAGTTCACCGATGTTTTTCTTTCTAATATTCCTGGCATGCCTTCGGATCGTGATATTAATTTCTATATTTATTTGGCTCTAGACACTCATGTCACGACCCAATTTCCAAACCTGGTCGTAATGACACATCTCGTTAAGACAAGGCCAGCCAGACCATTTCAGAACACCACTTAAAGTACTTAATAAGTTATATAACAGTTCGAATATGAATTAATGATACTAATCAATGTAAATACAACCCAATACAGCCCGACCGGGGTGTCACAAGTCACGAGCATCTAGAGAAGTATAAATACAACTACAGGGCCAACAATATACATAATAAAATTTAAAACCAAAGGAAGTAATCCAGTGCCGCGAACGCTGGCGGTCACTCTGCTCAGTTACAATAGCAATATCTTCAACCAGCTTAAAACCCATTGCCGGGTGAACAATACCTACATATCCATGTGAGATGCAGGGAGTAAAGTGAGTACTCCAACTCAGTGAGTAATAAAAGTAAATAATAAATGAGCAGCCAGAAATCACATAAAGCAACCCACATGCTATACAAAGCCCGGGTACGATTTCTGAGAAAATAGTGAAATCAGTGAAATCTTTAGAAATGTTTTGGCTCAGTTCAAATTTCTTTCAAAAATGGTCTTCTCAATAATTACGGAAACAGTTTCAAAATAGTTAGTGCTGATTAGCACAGAAAATCCATCACTCAGGCACAAATACCACAATATAACATGTAAAAGGCAAGAAGTATGCAAAATGAGCACATAAAAGCTCGCCCCATGGGCAATATCTCAAACTGAGCCAGCCCCTTGGGCTCACTCTCCACAACACTATCGGCCCCTTGGTCTCTCTCTCTCAAATTACTCTCAAAAACAATATCACATAATAACCGCTGCGGCGTGCAACCCGATCCACATATTCGCTGCGGCATGCAGCCCGATCCATATGGGTACCTGTGCTCACTGTGGGGGTGCAGATTCTGGAGGGGCTCCTACAGCCCAAATGCTATATATCACTGCGGCGTGAAGTCCTATCTAATATATACATACTGTGGCGTGCAGTCCGATCCATATAATATACTACTGCGGCGTGAAATCCAATCCATAGAATATACTACTGCGACATACACTCCGATCCATATGTAATCCTCACATCCATGCCCTGGGCCTCACATCTCTCCGTGAATCCTCACATCCGTCCATCGGCCGCACTCAGTCAGAATATCATCACAAGCCTCTCGGGAACTAGTAAAACAATAGTCCTCAGCCCAAATGATCATTTGAGACTCAATATGAGTAAAAGAGGCTGAGTTGTAAATTAGTGGAAAAATAGTATGACTGAGTTCAAGTAATATGTCAAAACTGTGAGGAAGACAGTGAAAATAATCCCCAAAGGGTTCAAATAGTTGGCATGAAGCACAAATACGACAATCAGCCCAAACAACAGTGATTAAAAATAAATTCCAGTCAAATACGCAGTAAATTAATCAATCGGGACGAACCAGTTCACAATCCCCAGCGGTGCTCTACCCTACGCCCACTATCCGGCGTGCAAGTTACCTCAATAAAGCACTACGATGTGCAATCTGGGGTTTCAAAGCCTCAGGATATCATTTACAATCATTACTCACCTCGAACCGGTAAAATCTCTAGCTCGTGACGCCTTTGCCCCTCAAATCGGCCTCCACGCGCATCGTATCCAACCAAATTCAGAGCGAACATGTTACAATATGCCAGGGAAACAATACCCAATCGAAACCAATTGAAATATAGCAAAAATCTCGAAACTAGCAAAACCCGAGCCTCGGGCCCGCTTCTCAAAAAATTACAAAACTCACATTACCGGATTCCTCATCTCGCTATGAGTCCGCACAGACCAAGAACTCCCAAATCCAAGCTGAAATGACCTATCAAATCCCAAATTGAAATATCAAAATTCAAGCCCTAGTCCATCAATTTTAGGCTTAATTCCATGAATTTCTAGACCAATTTCACAATATAATCGAGTTTTAAGTTCAGAAATCTTACCTTCAATCAATCCTCCTTGAATCCCTATTCAATTTGCCCCAAAGAGCTATCAAAATACTTAACAATGAAGGAAATAATAAATGGGGTCGCGGATGAAATAACATAAAAACCCCTACTGGACGCCCATGTTTTCCTCTACACGAAAGCGGTCAACACCGAGTGTTCGCGAAGGCCAAATTCCGTTGACCAAAATATTATTCTACGCGAACGCGTCAACCCACACTTGAACGCGATGGTCCAGCTCATCCTCTTACGCGAATGTGACCAACCAAACGCGAATGCGATGCTTCAGTCACATTCCTTACGCGAACGCGACCCAGATGTCGCGAACGCGAAGAACAAAACTACTAGGGCCCTAGGCCCCTTATACGCAAATGCGAAGCAGCCCTCGTGAACGCAATGGTCTGCAAAACCCTCCATCGCGAACACGTCCCTAAACCTACGAACGTGAAGGTCTGCAATAGCTGGGCAAAAATCTGCAATATTCAAAGTCCAAAAATCTTCCGTTTAACCATCGGAAATCACCCCTAGGCCCCCGGGACCTCAACCAAAAGCACCATCATATCCCAAAACACCATACGAACTTGTTCCCATCATCAAAACACATCAAACAACACTAAAATCATCAATTCACATCGGATTCAAGCCTAAGTTCTTCAAAATTTCCGAAATGCACTATCGATCAAAAACCCAACAAAACAACGTCAGAATGACCTAAAAATTTGCACACATATCCAAAATCACCTAACGAAGCTATAGCTACTCTCATAATTCCATTCCTACCCTCGTATCAAATTCTCGCCCCTCAACCGGAATTCGCCAAAATACAACTTCGCCAATTCAAGCCTAATTCTACACCGGACCTCCAAAATCAATTCTGATCGGACTCCTAAGTCACAAATCACCTCCTGAAGCTAACCAAATCACCAAAAATCACATCCAATCCCCATAACACATAAGTCAATGTCCGGTTGACTTTTCTAACTTTAGCCTTCCTTAAAGAGACTAAGTGTCTCATTTCTTATCAAAACTAATCCAAATCAACTCTAACACACCACATACTGATAACGAAACATGAAGTAACATAAAATGGGGGAAATAGAGTGGTAATTCATGAGACGACGGGTTGAGGCATCACTACTCAGCCTATATCTGTCCGACCGTACCGTATGGCTCCTAAGGAGCTGAAGGAGCTAAAGGTGCAGTTGGAGGAGTTGTTAGCAAAAGGGTTTGTTAGGCCCAGTGTATCGCCTTGGTGTGAAACAATGCTATTTGTGAAGAAGAAGGATGGGACTATGCGAATGTGTATTGATTGCCGCCAGTTGAACAAAGTCACCATCAAGAACAAGTGCCCATTGCCCCGTATTGATGATTTGTTTGACCAGCTGCAGGGTGCTAGGGTGTTCTCTAAGATTGACTTGAAGTTAGGGTATTATCAGTGGAAGATTCGAGATTTAGATGTTCTGAAGACTGCATTCAAGACTAGATATATCCACTATGAGTTTCTGGTTATGTACTCTGGCTTCACTAATGCTCCAGCGACATTTATGGACCTGATGAATATGGTGTTTAGGCCTTATATTGATTATTTTGTTATCGTCTTCATTGATGACATCTTGATATACTCACGTAGCCTGGGGGAGCTCGAGCAGCATTTGAGAGTAGTGCTTCAGACCTTGCGAGAGAAGAAGCTTTATGTTAAGTTCTCCTAATGTGAGTTTTTGCTAGAGTCAGTGGCATTCTTGGGGCATGTTGTGTCAGGAGAGGTTTTAAAGTTGATCCCAAGAAGATTGAGGCAGTTCAGAGTTGGCCACGCCCTACTTTGGTGATCGAGATCAGGAGTGTCATAGGGTTAGCAGGTTACTACCGACGATTTGTGCAGGGCTTTTCATCTATTGCATCACCTCTGACCAGATTGACCCAAAAGGGTGCTTCATTCTGTTGGTCCGATGATTGTGAGGAGAGCTTCTAGAAGCTCAAGACGGCTTTGACTACAGCACCAGTTCTTGTGTTGCCATCCGGTGCAGGGATGTATACGGTATATTGCGACGCTTGTTGTGTTGGCTTGGGATGTGTATTGATGCAGGAGGTGCGATTTATTGCATAAGCTTCACGTCAGCTGAAGGTTCATGAGAAGAATTACCTTGTGCACGATCTAGAGTTGGCGACGATTATTCATGCTCTTAAGATATGGAGGTGTTATTTGTATGGGGTGTCATGTGAGGTTTACACCGACCATCGCAGCTTGCAGCATTTGTTCAAGCAGAGGAATCTTAATTTGAGGCAGCGCAGGTGGCTTGAGTTACTAAAGGATTATGATATTACCATTCTTTATCATCCAGGTAAGGCGAATGTGGTCGCGGATGCCTTGAGCAGAAAGGCAGAGAGTATGGGTAGCTTGGCATTCATTTCGGCTGAGAACAGACCATTAGCTTTGGAAATTCAGTCCTTGGCTAACAGACTTGTGAGATTGGACATTTCGGAGCACAACTGAGTTCTAGCATGTGTGGTTGTTCAGTCTTCGTTATTAGGGCAGATTAAGGCCCAACAGTTCGATGATCCAAATTTGGTGGTTCTCAGAGAGACGATACTTCAAGGAGGTGCCAAGGATATTTCTATTGGCGAGGATGGTGTGTTATAACTTCAGGGCCGTGTATGTGTTCCTAATGTTGATGGCTTGAGAGAGAGTATTCTAGAAGAGGCCCATAGTTTGAGGTACTCCATTCATCTAGGTGCCATAAAGAAGTATCGTGACTTGAGGCAGCATTACTGGTGGCGGAGGATGAAGAAGGACATCGTGGAGTATGTAGCTAGATTTTTTAATTGCCAGCAGGTCAAGTATCAGCACCAGAGGCCAGGTGGCCTACTTCAGCAGATGCCCATTCCGAAATGGAAATGGGAGCGCATCACCATAGATTTT
Source organism: Nicotiana glauca (assembly GCA_026770625.1). Lineage (NCBI taxonomy): Eukaryota > Viridiplantae > Streptophyta > Magnoliopsida > Solanales > Solanaceae > Nicotiana > Nicotiana glauca. Next base: position 15,585 of record MU671661.1, on the reverse strand, counting down.
GTGGTTGGGTTTCCGCGAACATTGCGGAAGGTTGATTCAGTATGGGTTATTGTGGATAGTTTGACCAAGTGGGCCCACTTCATTCCAGTGGCGACTACTTAAATAGCGGAGAGATATGCTTAGATTTACACTTGGGAGATAGTTAGGTTGCACGGTGTGCCGATTTCCATCATATCAGATAGAGTCCCTAAGTTCACTTCCCATTTCTGGAGAGCTGTTCAGAGTGAGTTGGGGACCCGCATAAAGCTTAGCACTGCATTCCATCCTCAGACCGACAGGCAGTCGGAGCGGACAGTTCAGATTTTAGAGGATATGCTTAGAGCATGTGTGATTGATTTTTGAGGGCAGTGGGATCAGTTCTTGCCCTTAGCGCAGTTTGCATACAATAACAACTATCAGTCCAGCATAGTAATGGCCCCGTATGAGGCATTATATGGTCGACATTGTCGTTCTCCTATCGGGTGGTTTAAGCATGGTGAGGCTAAGTTACTTGGTGCAGATTTGGTACTGGATATCTTGGATAAGGTAAAGTTGATTCAGGAGAGGCTCCTCTTAGCTCAGTCCAAATAGAAGAGTTACGCAGATCAGAAGGCGCGTTATGTATCATTCATGATTGGCGAGAAGGTTTTCTTGAAAGTCTCGCCAATGAAGGGCATTATGACGTTCGGGAAGAAGGGCAAGCTAAGCCCAAGGTTTATTAGTCCCTTTGAGGTGTTGAGGCGAGTTGAAGAGGTTGCCTATGAGCTTGCTATAACTCCCAATTTATCGGGAGTTCATCCGGTATTTCATGTATCGATGCTTCTGAAGTATCATGTCGACCTATCACATGTGTTGGACTTCAGTACCATTCAGTTAGACGAGAGCTTGTGCTACGAGGAGGAGCCAGTTGCCATTATTGAAAACAAGATCGCTAGTTGATATCTAAGAGGATTTCTGCCGTGAGGGTCCAGTGGAGGGTCCAACCGGTTGAGGAGGCGACCTGGGAATTCGCGGAGGACATGCGGAGCAGATATCCCCACTTATTCAGCAGTCCAGGTAATTTTCTATGTCCGTTCGAGGATGAACGTTTGTTTAAAAGGTGGAGAATGTAACGATTTGAATGGTCGTTTTGCATTTTAGAACCCCGTTCCCTTAAATAAAACTTACCGTACATGTTCTAGCTAATTTATGACTTGCGGGGACGGTTGGTTTGGAAGTTGGAAGAGTTTCGAGTAAGAATATGTAAATTTGCTTCTTTAAGATTTTCTAAAAAGGCCAAGTTTGACTTCGATCAACTTTCTTGAGAAATGGACCTGGATTCATGATTTGATGGTCCCTGAGGGTCTGTGGGAAAATATGGGACCTGGGCGTATGTCCGGAATTGAATTTCGAGGTCCCTAGCCCGAGTAGTGAATTTTTATGTGAAATAGTTAAAGTGAAGTTTTAAAGAATTAAATAAACTAAGTAATCATTGATTTCCCAGGTATCGAGCTCGAATTTTGGCTCTGAAACTCGGTACATGTCTGAAATATCAATTAAGACTTACCCGTGAAATATGGTGTCAATCGGAGTAGTTTAAGGGCATTTTTGACCCGTTAGAAGGAAATTAAGAACTTGGAGTTTAATAGACTGATTCATTTGGTCTTAGGACGTGATTCCTAGATTTAACATTGTTTTGAGTGATCCGAGGGTTTTAGTAGGTCCGCCTCGTGATTTCGGACATGTCGGTATGTTCGGGCGGGGCACGGGAACCCCGAGCGTCAATCGAGCGATGCTTGAGTGAAGTTAAAAGTTGGAAAAAGTGTTGAGTCTACTGCTTCTGTCATAACGGCATCTGCGGTGCTGAGTCTGCTGCTTCTATCATAACCGCAGGGGAAGCTAAAAAAAATCGCAGATGCGATCTTGATACCGCAGAAGCAGTCCAGCTAATTTGGGCCAAGATCGCAGAAGCGGCCCAAAACCACAGAAGCAGTAAATGCACCGCAGAAGCGGAAATAGCTGGAAGTAGAACCTTCATTTACTATGAACTCAAACCTCACTTTATCATTTTTCACTCTACACTTAGGCGATTTGGGTGCTTCCAAAGAGAGGGTTTCAACACAACTTTGTAAGGTAAGTAATTCCCCTTCATCCTTAGCGAAAACACATATATATTAGGTAGATTAAAAACTAAGTAAAAATCAAGGGTTAGAGCTAGACATAAGGTTTTAATAAAACTAAGATTTAATCATGTAATTTGCTATGTAATGAACTAGAAATCATGTATTAGTGATCCTTATGTTATGGAGAACAATTTCCTTCAAAAAATCTCGGAATCCGGGCACGTGGGCCCGGGGTCGGAATTTAGGAAATTGTGAAAAGGGTTGGGAAATGGCTTAAATAGCTAGGATTCGATCTTGTAAACTTATATTGACTAGTTCTTATTTCCTTTAACTAGTTTGTGAACGTTTTGCTCCAAATTGAGGGTTTGTGCTTGTTCTTGATATTGGAAGTGCGCTTCGGAGCGAGGTGAGTCTCCTGTCTAACCTTGTTAGAGGGAATTGTCCACATAGGATTAATGAATGAGAAATTATTGCTAAATGCGGGGGCTACGCACCAAGTGACGAGAGTCTGTGCGTAGCTACTAATATGTTGATTGTCCGGGTAGTTTGGGACCCACATCATGCTTTGTTCATAAGAATCTCCATGTTATTTGTTTAATGAGATCACTTAGGCTGTGTTAGAGACTTGAAAGAAAATCAAAGCAACTTTCACACTTGTTGAACATTCTATGGTATAATTGACTCTAAATGTGCCTTTGTGCGTATTCATGACTTTGCTTGATATTTGTGGATCGGGCAGATCACCTCGATATGAATAGATGCATCTATAGGCGTGTCGTTGACCCTCGGCAAGTGCATAGTTTCTTTCGGTTCGTTTGGGCCGTCGCCTCGGCACTACGTGCGTATGTTTAATTGTGTGGAAACTTATACTTGCCTTATTTTGCTATTGTCCCGAAAATGAAAATCATAAATTTGATGTAGTGAAGTACATGACTTATGCCACTTGCCATAAACTGTTAATACTTGTAACTTCCACAATCAGAAAACATTATACATATCTATATTATTTGACCTTAGTAAGTATCGAGTCGACTTCTCATCTCTACTTCTTCGAGATTAGAGGGTATACTTACTAGGTAAATGTTGTTTATGTACTCATGCTATGCTTCTGTACTTAAATGTACAGGATTTGAGGCAGGTGGATCTGGACATCATTCTGGTGCACATCAGTGAGCACGCTTGGGACTTCTACGGTGAGCTGCTTCTTTTTCATGCCGATCCGCAGCCGAAGAAGTCTTTCCTTGTACTTTTGGTTATGTCTATCTTGGTTCAGATAATAGGATAGTATATTATTCTTTTGTGTATATTCTACTAGTTGCCCGTAGCTTGTGACCCCAGATTCTAGCAACACACTTTAGTAGACATTTATTTTCGGGTTGTAAAATAATTTTGATGCATTATTGATCACTTTTGGCCATAGTTTTAAATTTGAAAATCTGTTATACTTAGTTTTGGTAAAAGTAAAATGAGAACTTAAATTATACTTCCGCGTTGGCTGGCCTGACAACGGTGTCGTGTGCCATTATGACCTATTATGGAAAATGGGTCGTTATAACATGTATTCTTGAAAGTTTTGTTTTGGTAAAAGATATTGGCAGAGATGTAATACTTGGTGTCCCATTTTTTATTAAATTAATGACTTTTTTATACTGGGATACAAAAAGTTTTATAGGTACTTACGGTGGTAATAGTATCACTTTTGAGTTTATAACTCAGCCTGTCCAATGATATCCTAATGAGATTATCTCCAATAATATTTCTTCAAAAGTGAATCAAATTGAATTTTAAAAAAATAAAATTTGTTCTATCACAGTTGATCATGATTTAAAAAATCCTAAGTTAGTTGTGAAAATAAAGCTTCTCAAAAACCAGTTTTTTGCTTCTATTTGTGGTGACCACCCAAATCAATTTTGGTGTAGAAAAAAGCATATCATAAATCTTCCTTATGAAGAATATTTCTCGGAGGATAATATCCCAATCAAGGCCAGACCTTGTCAAATGAACTCTGAATATTTAGAATTATGTAAAAAAGAAATTACTTCTTTACAGCAGAAGGGTTTGATTTAGACCCTCAAAGTCCAAATGATTTTGTACTGCTTTTTATGTAAACAAGCATGATGAACAGGAATGAGGAGTTCCTAGACTAGTTATTAACTACAAACCTCTCAATAAGGTTTTGAAATGGATTATATATCCTATTCCTAATAAAAAGGATTTACTTGATAGACTACACAATGCCATTATATTCTCAAAATTTGATTTAAAATCAGGTTATTGGCAGATACAAATATCTGTATTGGATAGATATAAAACTTCTTTTAATGTTCCAATGGGACAATACGAATGGAATGTTATGCCTTTTGGTTTGAAAAATGCTCCATCTGAATTTCAAAAAATTATGAATGATATCTTTCTTTCTTATATGGATTTCATAATTGTTTATATTGATGACATTCTAGTATTTTCAAAAAATATAGAATCTCATTTTAAACATTTAGATTTATTTAAAAAGATTATTATTCAAAATGGTTTATATCAAAACCAAAAATAATGATTTTCCAAACTTCTGTTAGATTTTTGGGTCATAACATTGAAAAGGTAAGGATCATTCCTATTAATAGGAGTATTTAATTTGCTTCTAAATTTTCGGATATAATTACTGATAAAATCCAGCTCCAGAGATTTCTTGGAAGCCTGAATTATATTTCTCCTTCTATAAAGGACCTTGCTCAGGATACTTCCCTTCTTTATGAATGATTAAAGAAGAACCCCGAAGCGTGGACTGATAGTCATACTGAATCAGTTAAAAGGATTAAACAAAAGGTTCATAACCTCCCTTGTACCCTTTTCCAATCCTACCTGGGAAAAGATATTAGAAACAGATGCCTCCGATATTGGTTATGGTGGCATTTTAAAACAATGTTCGGCATTAGATAAACAAGAATATCTTGTTCAGATTTATTCAGGAAAGTGGAATAACGCCGAAAAAACTATGCGACTGTGGCAAAAGTAATTCTTGCTCTAGTCAAATGTGTTATGAAATTTCAGATGGATTTATATAATCTGGAATTTATTATTAAAAATGATTGCCAAGCTGCAAAATTTACCTTTAATAAAGATTTCAAATATGATGTTTCTAAACAGATGTTTGCGAGGTGGCAAGTCTTGTTAGCCTCTTTTGATTTCGACATAATGTATAAAAAAGGGTCTGATAATGCCCTTCCTGATTTTCTTATAAGAGAATATTTGAACTCATACATTCTCTCATCAATAATGTTGATTATGAATTTCTATAAAATGTTTTTAGATGAAAAAACATTAATCATTATTTTAAAGGTGATTCCATTATGCAGAGACTTGCAAAGTCTCATAATTGATGAAATTGTCTATAATATTATTGATGAATATGAACAATTTTTCGAAGAATTTTCCATCCATGATTATTCTGATGAAACTGGAAATAATTTTGAAGATATTCAAAATCTATTTCTTAACTAATTGTTTGGTTTTATAGATTATGAGACCTACATACAGACCTCCTCGCAGTCGAGGAAGAGGAAAAGCCTCTACTAATAGTAGAGAGAATAATCTTCTTGTTCAAATAGGAAATCAAAGGATAATAGCCGCCAATATAGCCGAAGGTAATATCAATCATCCATTATACAAAGAATTTATGTATTTCATACAATCCATAAAGGATGAGGTACTTCATCCAACACACCATCATATTACTCAGTAATAACAGAGGACAGCAATGAAAATCTTAAGGTTTATAACCGATAAGACACAAAAGAGTTAATAATTCTTTCGAAAAAATCCGACCTTAAATGGAAGGATAATCCATGGCAATTAATGGCCAGATATTTTGATATAGCGTCATACGCTACTACTGCTTATATGTACAGGATGCATTACGAGATTATACTCTCATCAACAGGGTCAGCTGAAATTTAGCATTTCTATCCAGTAAATACAATAAAAATTTATATTTTTTCAAAGATCATTATCAAGAAGGTTATACCTTCAGATGAGTGGGGAATGAGTACCCTAAAGGATAGAGAATACACTCATCCTGATCAGAAAGTCTCAGTTAAATTCAATATTTGGGAGTGTATAGAAAGTTTTAATAAAACTTTTCTCTATGAGAATCCTAATAGGAGAAACTCATGGTTTGTTAAACTTCGTTCCAATATGGACAGCCAATATATTCCAAATTGGTTTTTTAAATTGTGGAAATTATATGGTCCATCATTGGAAATACTTCCTCCGTTATTTAAGAGTTTATATGCTAAGTGGGTAGACATATCTCCCAGAATTATTTCATTACAAAAATATAATATTTTTGACAATGGTATTGCGTCAATGTATTTTTTCATAGAATTTTCAATTCCATGGATAATAAAATGGGATGTTCAAACTGGTTATACCGATGAAAGAATTCTTTGCTTTCATAGAATTTTTTATAATAAATTCTGGACCAAATTACTCCAAACAGACAATCAAGGAAATCTATTTGGTGAAGAATTAATTCAGCAGATTCAAGCCAAAATAGAGACCTATGTGAAATTAGATAAAGTAGCGGTTGCAAGGGACATGTGATGACCCGGCTCGTCGTCACGTGAGTTACCACCCCGTTTTCCCCTTTTTTTGCTTTCTTATGTTTTATTATACGAGTCTTGGATGAATGAGTTGATTTGGATTGATTTTGGATGTAAATGAGACACTTAGTCTCTTTATGGAAGGCTTGTTTTGGAAAAGTCAACCGGATGTTGACCTATGAGTTAAAGCACTCGGATTTGATGTTCGGTGATTTGGTTAGTTTCGAGGGATGATTTGTGACTTAGGAGTGTGATCAGAATTGATTTTGGAGGTCCGGTGTAGAATTAGGCTTGAATTGGCGAAAGTTAGTATTTTGACGAATTCCGGTTGATAGGTAAGATTTTGATCCTAGGGTAGGAATGGAATTTTGAGAGTTGATGTAGCTTCGTTAGGTGATTTTGGATGTGTGTGCAAAATTTTAGGTCATTCGGAGGTGTTTTGGTCGGATTTTTGATCAAATGCGTAATTCGGAAGTTTTAGAAGAACTTAGGCTTGAATCCGATGTAATTTGATGGTTTTGGTGTTAATTGTGGTGATTTAATGATTGGAGCAAGTTTGAATCATGTTTTAGGATGGTTTGGTAGTTTTGGTTGACGTCCCGGGGGCCTCGGGCTGATTTCGGATGGTCAATCAGACCAATTTTGGCTTTTGAAGATTGCAGGTTTCCAGTTATTTTGTTGCAGAAGAATTGGCCTTCGCGTTCGCGTTGGTGAGCCGCGAACGCGTAGAATGGAATTTCAGGATCAGTGTTTTGGTCTTCGCGTTCGCGTCTTGGTCCTCGAGTTCGCGGAAGGTCGTTTGGTTGTTCATCGCGTTCTCGTCCCAGTGCCGCGTTCGCATAGAGTTGTTTGGCGCGTGAAGGTTCCTGAGCAAATGCTCTTCGTGTTCATGGGTGTGGGGATCGTATTCGCATAGGTTCATAGACTCAAGGCATCGCATTCGCGTAGGGTAATTTTGGTCATAGGAATATTTGTTCATCGCAAACATGAGAGGGCCCTCGTGTTCGAAAAGAAGAAAGTCACTGCTTGGCAGAAAGGTTTTAAAACATTTCATTCGCGAGCCTAAGTCATTTTTCCTCAATTGTTCAACATTTTGAGAGCTCTTTGGGAGAAATTGAAGAGGGATTCGAAGAGGATTGGTTGGGGGGAAGTTTTATGAACTAAAAACGTGATATTATTGTGAAATTAACCTTGAAATTCATGGGAATTTAGCCATAAAAGGAAGAACTAGGGCTTAGGATTTTGGAATTTTAATTTGGGATTTGAGGGGCCAAATGAACTCCGATTTTGGAAAATTTGATATATATAGACTCGTGGCAAGATATGGAATCTAGTGATGTTAATTTTCTAATATTTCGAGAAGTGGGCCCAGGGCTCGGGTTTTTCCAACTTTGTGAATTTCAATATTTTTCGAGTCTTTTCGATTTAGTTGTGTTCCCCTAGCCTATTGAAACGTATTCCTCGTTGTTTTTATCATATTCGGTGCTCGAGGAGATTGATTTGCAAGGCAAAGGAATAACGAGCTAGGACTTTGGTCGGCTTGAGGTGAGTAATGGTTATAAATGATGTTTTGAGGGTTTGAAACCCCAGATTTGTACAACGTAGTGCTATGTTGAGGTGAGACACATGCCGCATGTTGAGCGTGGGGTCCATTACTGCTGGGGATTAGGACTTGGTCCATCCCGTTTGATGATTCTACTGTATTTCCGCTGGGATTTAATTGATATCATTATAGTCTGGGCTAGTTGCCATGTTTGGGGCCTTGTACCGACCTTTAGAACCCTTAGGGGAAATTGTACTTGATTGACCTCACTTTACTTGTTAAAAACATACCCTCAGTCATGTTCTTAACGGTTAATTATAATACAAACTGGCTTAGAAATTGATAAATCCAAATGAGAATAATGTGTGGGTTGAGAACTATGTCTTATCTTAGTGTGCCCGAGAGGCCAAGTCCATATTGACTGAGAGGGGTTGAGAACCCCATTGTGGGGGTATTTGATATGCTATGGATCGGGCCGCACGCCACAACAGTATATATATATTTATATGGATCGGGCTGCACTCCGCAGTAGAATATTATCGGATCGGGCTACACGCCGTAGAAGTATATTTATATGGAACGGACTGCACACCGCAGTAGTATAGCGCTTGGGCTGTAGGGGCCCCTACGGAGTCTGCACACCCCCAGTGAACGCTGTCGACTATTATTATTGGATCGGGCTGCACGCCGCAACAGTGTATGTGTGTGTCTATATATATATATATATATATATATATATATATATATATATATATATATATATATATATATAT
>MDKF010792529.1:0-10354 GCA_026770625.1 Nicotiana glauca | reverse complement strand
TTGGACAACTGATGTCTTACCTCGACTACAGCCTATTCTTCAGGCTTTACCATCAGTGATAGTGTGGGAATTGTGAAAAAGAAGGAATAGCTACAAACATGGAGAGGCAATCATAGTTAATAGAGTGATTTACCAGATATCATCGACTATGCAATCCTTAGTCAGATTTAGAAAACCAGGAATGCAGAATGTACCTCATAAGTGGCCATACTTACTCAATATGATGGAGCATTACACACCAGCTCTGTAATACACTAAAGTTCTGTGGGATTATCCGAGTGAAGGATAGATAAAAGTGAACATTGATGGGGCATCGAGGGGCAACCCAGGCAGAAGTGCTATTGGCTATGCATTGAAGAATGAAGAGGGGGATGTCATATATTCTTGCGGAAAGGAAATACACGAAGGGACAAATACAACTGCAGAAGCAAGAGCAATGCTGGAGGCAATGAGATACTGTGTAGAGAATGACTATGTGCTAATCGAAGTACATACAGATTCAATGGTACTTAAAAAGGTCCTAGATGGAGAGTGGACTGTTCCGTGGAGTATTGCTGTGGAAGTGGAGGAGATCAAGGAACTGATGAATAGGAGCAATGTAATAGTTTCTCATACTCTCAAAAAAGGTAATAGGTTGGCAAATATCTAGCTAACTATGAACTAGATTGGGGAATAATTGAAGCTAATAATTTCTGGGAGCTAGACACTCAAGGAAGGAAGATAGTGAATGATGATAAATCAAGACGCCCTTATCTACGTGTAAAAATGTTAAGAAGATAAGAGAGGAAGGGGTAACAAGGTGGAGAACAATGGTGGTTACACTGGGAGTTTTGGAAAGGACAACCAAAGGTGCGGGATTAAGGCAAAGTAGAAGGATTAAGGCAATAACTCACAACTCGAGCGGGATTTCTATAGTACAAAACACAAGGCGTACAATTAGGATAACATGAACATGCATTACACATTGTACACATATTTGGGATTTACAAGGAGAATGGTTCAGAACACATGACATCGAAGAAAAGCTGGGAACATCAACGCATTCTTTTAATTGTTTAAAAGATCACCTGGAGTGCTGGACATTGTTCTCGCACGACTCATTGGGAATTTCATTTCAATGGCATCAATACATGCTGAAAAAGGCAGAATAGGAACAATACAAAGGGCTTCTGCAGTGAATTTTGATATATGGCCTGGTCAAGCGAGGTTTCATCAACCAAGAAGAGTTGAAGACTCTGCAGTCGTGCACCTAGTAATAAAAAATTGCACGTCTGGTTTTTGATGGTGGAATTCACGTGATGCTTTACAGATAATCGAGGAGCAAACATGCGTTCAACTGGAGTGGGCGGGATATCGAGGAGACAAATGGGCATTAAACAAATGCCACACCAATTTTATAATGCACGCCCATGATTCATCATTTGAGCTGAAGCCATCTACAGGCATGTCTCGTCAATTTTAATAAAGGATCATTGGGTAGAACGTGGCTAGCGACAAGAGTTTTCTGGTCAGTGCACTCGACATTGCGAGGAAATTTATTTAAATTTGGAATTTGTTCGAGGGACTTTACGCACGCTTGGTGCATTGGAATATACAGCGTTCCAACATTCAATCATGCTACAATAGGCATGCGGGAATCACATGTGTTGGGACACTTTTTTAAATACATGGGAGCATCTTGATGGAACAAAATACTTGGCCTTCGAGAGGAGGTCACGTTTATTTTTAACATTATTTGTTCTTTTGTAGGAATCCAAGGCTCGAAACAAATAGCCAATTAAAAAGTTCAAATTGGGTTCCGAAGCTACAGTAACAAATAAACTGGCTCACCTGGATTTAAAAATGCTGGAGCAATGCTTTGGAATACTCAAGCATGCTACTGATGTGTCTGGTCACGCATGCTACTGAAGTTTATGGTCACTCGATGCTACATTCCTGATCGTGATTAGCATCTACCAAGACATACAATGGACAAAGGTTGGATGTTGCCATCGAACAACACAATATGGTGGAATCAAATGTATCTACACATGGCTGCAAATGGCAAGGACCTTAGTTGGAAAAGGTTGTGCTTTTTATTATGCACGTTCAAGTGGCATGCGACATGGAAATTTACAAAGGAACTATTTGGCCATGCTGGGCAGCAGGCTTCACATACTGTGCATGTGCTATTGCAATTACTTGCATAATGCACGTGAATTGCAAATGCTAAAATGCAAACAGATGGGAATATCAATTTGTACTGAGTTTACAAGGCCATACGACTTAAAGAAGTACAAGGCAGCGACTACTTGTTAAAACAAACTGAAGCTAACAATATGGGCCAAATCTCCAATTTTTTATGCTCATTATGCATTTTTAATTTCAACGAGTATAATGGATCAAATGTGATGTCAATGTGAAGTTTCAAACTCAATTTTGATAATATGACCTGCAATCGTCAAAGTTTATCTTTTTCATTATGTTAAACCACCAGACACTATAATTTTATTTTATTTTTTTGATTGTTATATATAAAAACCAGCCCTAGTCACTTACCTAGTAGTTTGCCAAAAAAAATGATGCACCACGGTGAACTGGACGAGCCATCTGAGCATGCTTGTAGGGATAACCCTGGCATGCTGAATTGACCTCCAGAAGGAACACCACCAAAACTACCTGATCAACGAGGCCTCTTGGCCTCCCTCTCAACCCGCTCGTGGTGACAAACAGACTCTATATCTCCAGCAATGTCAACAACCTCCTCAAAAGTAGAACCAGACACCCTATCTCTGGTCATAAGTATCTGCAGCTGATATGTGAGGCCATTAACAAACCTCCTGATCCTTTCCCTATCTATGGGCACTAACCAAACAGCATGACGGGCTAACTTAGACAATCTCATCTCGTACTGCATCACAGTGATATCATCCTGATGTAATTGCTCAAACTATTTGTGCAGCCCCTCTCTGCGAGGCTGCGATAGATACTTGTCCAAGAAGAGAACGGAGAACTCCTTCCATGTAAGTGGAGCTGCACCAACCAGCTTACGCCTCTCATAAGCCTCCAACCAAGTGAAGGCATCTCCAGTGAACTGAAAAGTAGTAGACAAGACCCCACATGTCAGAATGTTGTAAGGAGAATCCTCTCACATCTATCCAACAAACCCTAGACATTCTTTCCCTCTACCCCTCCGAAAGACAGAGGCTGGAGTCTCCCAAACCTATCCAACTATGTTGCTCATCATCAAGCATGACAGGAACAACGTAGCCTTGAGCAGTTGCAATTGGCTGGACTGATGGTGCCCCCAGTGTCTAGAGTTCCTGAACCACCTACTTGGGTATGCGGGCAGCAGGAGTCTGGGCACCTCCCCCAGCCTGAGAAGTGGTTGTTGCAATGGAATAGGGATCGCCTGAGCAAGACTGCTACACATGGTCAAACTAGGCTAAGGCCTCCTGAAGGAATCGTAATAGGCACTACTAGTGCCTGAGTTGGTCCTACTGGCACATCCACACTGGGACCTGATACAGAACTAGGGCAATTGGTGGATATGTAGGTGCCACTTTAGTTGTTGTGCAGGCTGCATTTCTGCCCCTACCACCGCCTCTACCACGACCTCGGCCTCTAGGGGCCCCAACTAGTGGTACTCTTGGCTGGCCGTCCTGAGAATAAAATAGCAGAAGAGTAGCTACTAGAATCAATAGATTTGCACAATATGAATTCAAGAATGTAAAGTTTCTTAAGGGTTCTGCAGCCTCTCAAAGATAAGTACATAGGTCTATCATGGAACCAACTTGTCACAATCCAAAACTGACTGTCCTGATGGCGTCTATCATGGAACTAGGCTAGCCTCAAATTAACAACCCATCACAAAAACAATAAGTTTGAAAATAAAACGGAAGCATTTAATAATTAAAGAAACCTTTTTGAAACATAATAAATCCCAAAATAGGATACAATCCAGCCCAAAGCTGGGATGTCACTAAGTACATAAGCATTTACATTAGAATAAAGTGCACTACACTGTCTAGAGAAATAAACTGAAAATACGACAAATGATAAAGGAGGAGAGTCAAGGCCCTAAACACCGTGAAGCTATCTCGATAGTCTCCAAACTCCGAAACCTTAATCAGAAACCGTCGTTATGACCGGTATCGCCTGGATCTTCACACGAGGTGCAGGGAGTAATATGAGTACACCAACTAAGTAAGTAACGAGTCGAAACTTTGGACTAAAAGGTAGTGATGAACTTAACAGGAATAGATAAAATAGAAATATATGTGCAGAAATGATGGCATCCTTTCAAGTTAAATAGACAGCTCAAAGTAGTAAATTACATACCGATTCGAATAATAAGGTATATAACTCAACTATCTCTACATGCCAATACACATACTGTATGAAATGCACCATGTTCTCCCACTCTCAAATGCTCAACCACTCGGTACTGTATATGGCCCATCCGGCCTAGGGAATATCCATCCCAGAACATATACATCACTGACTATAAGTCACATAGTATCGAGGAAAAGTGCAATACATCCCCGTGGAGAAGATACATCTCTGAGTATCAAGTACTTCAGATAAGATCCATGTTCAGGGAAGATCTATCCCTTAATCATGTCAATTTACTAGGGTGTGTTACAGACTCTGGAGGGGCTCCTACATCTCAAGCGTTATCACAAATCAATATAACCATTACGGCATGCGGCTCGATCACATTATTGCCACTCATAATCAGGCTCTCAGCCTCACTTAGTCGTCAGTCTCTCCCGTCTCACCTACGGGCTCACAATGTCATGAAACTAACCCGGAACAATAATATGATATATCCATAAATAACTGAGACTGAGATATAATATAAAAATGCATCAATAAGAGATTACAGAATATCAATAAAATTAGTGAGATGACAGCAAGAAACAACCTCTAAGGGTCCCAACAGTATCAGCATCAAGCCTAAACATGATATCTAGCATGATTTATGATGTTTGGCCAAAACTGCATATATTTACCCATTGTTGCCTCACATTCTAGTACTTTTAATCATCTTTTGAGTACTAATTATATTATTTTATGCTTAATATTATATTTTAACAGTGTAGGAATAAAACGGTATGAAGATGAAGTGATGTGGAGCAAAATTAAATAAAATGCGGGAGAAAAAGAAAGAAAATTAAAAGAATAAAAAAAGGGGGACACTCTTTGGGTTTTGTCCCCCCAAGTGGAAGACAAAGAATTGAAATTGAAATAAAACATGTAAAGAAACCTGGCATTGCAAGAATTGAAAAAGGGGAATGTGAAAACGTTACTGGCCTCAGCGCCAGGACTAGCACGAGGCACTACTCTGGATGCTAGGTGACAAGATTTTCCTGCTTCGCCCAAAACAAGGTTATTTTGATCCTAGACGGTTCCATCTTGTACAAAAAGGGTCCTAAACCTAATTTGGAAGATATCTAACAGAATTTGAAGGAGAATTCACATGGTGGAACTCACACCACGCTTGGAGAAGGCTTTTAACTAGTTTTTCTTCTCTTCTCTTCCTTTAATTCATAGTTTAGTTGTTCTAGAATTGTGGTGTGCTACATGAACATTGTGGTTTGAAACTTGAATTGTTCTTATTATTTTATCATATTGATTTATTTTTTTAATGTTGCGCTTAATTATTTGATTGTTTGATCACCAATTGAATACTATCTACGAATCTAGAATTGAACTCAGGAGAGGGAATTTTAGATTGCAAATAAAATTGAGTAGAGCAAGATCTTGAACTCGAGTATCGGGAATGAATTTGCGATTAGAATAAGGATATACCTAATCGCCTTGCTTGGTTATTATACGAAAATTATTAATACGTTCTTGTTAATCCTAATCTAATAGGAATATAGGCGTTATGTTAGCTTGAATTGCCGAGTTGTACTTCGAGAGAAGGCTATGAGCAATATTAACCCCATCAATTAATAAACTAGATAAATTAATTAGACAATTTAGGTAAAAAAACTCAACGGGACTGTTAGCTAACCCATGTATATAGAATATTCTCTCACATTGAATTCGTCTTTAAGCATGTCGTTGTTTTCTTTAATCTCTTAATTTGTTACTACAGATTAATTTAAGTTAAATATTTATACGTTAGGATTCGCTTGAATAATTTAATTATTTGATTTAATTTAGTTAATAGTTAATCACAAGTCCTTGTGCATATGATATCCCGACTTACAATCCTATATTATTTATACGATCATGTATACTTGCGTGTGCGTTTGGGAGCAATACGTTTTTGGTGCCGTTGTCGGGGACTTAGAAATTAACTATCTACTAGATTGAATTTTTACTTCTTGCCTGTTCTAATTTTCTTTTAATTTAATATCTTATTTTCTTTGTTGGCATGGCATCTTGGAATGAGAATTGGTAGAATATTAGTTATTCTTATTATGGTGATCCTTGTCTATATTGTGGAGGACCATACTTGTGAAAAATTATAAATCTCAATCTTATGGATGAAATATTTTTAATATGTGTGGTTGTCAAGGCAGCCATTGGGATGGTTGTCCTAATTCTTATTATCCTTCTCAGAGCTCTTATTATAATGTTTCTAATAATTTTTATGAGTTTGATAGGAGCAAGGAAGTGGAGGATATGGAATGTGTTGCGCGTATTATGGACATGATGAGGCAAGCAGTAGCCGAGCAACAAGACATGATGAGGCAAGTAGCCGAGCAACAAGTTGTTGACGCCTTAGCGATCAAAAGAATGGAGGCTAGAATGGACGAATTAATGGCCAATTTCCAAGAAGAGTTCCAACTCGACGAAGAGCGCCAGTACCCACAAGAAGATAATTTTGAAAAGGTAGATATAGCAAGCATCTTGGCTAGAGGAACAAGCTCAACTGATAAAATCTCATGAGTTTATTTGCAATGGTCTTTCAAATATGATAAAATAATTGATAGAAGGAAGAACTGAGCTCAAGCAAGAAATAGAACAATTTGGCTTAGATATCCAAGACCTGCAGGCTGAATTTAATAAAACGGTTGCGACGTTTGATGCCCTGCAACCAATTTTTTTGGATAATGGCCAACTTGTGGAGAGGAAAGAGGAATTCCAACCTTTTGACCAAAATATTATTAATGATGCCAAGGTTGACGAAGTGTGCAAAAGTGAGGATGTTAAAGTGAAGCGATCCTAAAGTTGGAGCATATTGGACCTCATTCTAAACACTTTTCAATATTGTATTTGGTTGGTGACATTAGAATCGATCCATTAAAACATTGTGTTAGAAATATGATGAAACATGTAAACGCCTTTTGGATTTTCTTTTCCCCTTTTTTTGGAAAATGATAGGAAAGTGCAAAAGCTTTTTTGGATTTTTCACGTTTTGTTTTCTTTTTCTTTTAAAGAAAATGTGAAAGAAAACATAACTAGGCCCTACTTACTTTATTTTTTTATACATTTCACCCTCTTTTTTTATTTATCCCCAAACATCATTGGTCCACCAAAGAACCCCTTTTACTCTTGAAAATTGCATTATGTAGCATATAGGATGCACCAGGATGGTCGTTTAATTTTTTTGGGTACACCTGTCCTAGACGGACCCAACCCCTGTGTTGAGTCCCCAAAGTCAAATGCACATGATGAAAACAAGCGTTCCTACTAGGGATCCGGCATGAAGTTGAGTTATTCTAGGTTTAAAACCTATGTATACTGTTCTAGACTTGGTGTACCCGAGCGGACAACTCGAGCCGGGCGGGCTACGTATCGGGAACCAAAAGGTCATCCAGCTTTATAACTTGTCCGAGCCTCTTCCTAAATTAAGGTATGACACTAGCAGAAAAGAAGTCACACCAGCGTGCACTTCCTCGAAGATGAGAAGAGAAGGGTTTCTCAGCAGTTTATATACAATTCAAATAATATCAAAGCGGTAAAAAGCGGCATTTAGCACATTAGACCCAAACATATAATAAAACTAGATAATAAATAAAGCCAAATATAACAATTATTCTAAGCTCGAATTCTTGAACCCTAAACCAGAGATTCTGGGTTCTAATCCCCAGCAGAGTCGCCACAACTATCACACCTCCTTTTTACCACCCCCGGAAGAGGGGTATAGGTGAGTTTTTCCAATTAAAGTGACAATCGAAACATGATTATTTTATTTCAAATTCAGAGTTGCCTTTTGGGATAATTTAGGGTGTCCCATGTCACCAGTTTAAAATCCCGAATCGAGGAAGTTTGACTCTGTTTTACAGTCCGCGAAACACAGAAATCTGGGTAAGAAATTTTATTAACCCAAGAAAAGGTATTAGGCATTCCTGGGTTCAGTTATTTTAGTACGGTCGCTTAACTATTATTATTGGCCTAATTATCTGATTAGTTACATATTTTACACCTATTGTGCGTTTTACCTTTTGACCACTTTTAATTATTTATGAAATTATTCTGGAACAAGTTATGATTATCGAACACTTGTTTGTTTGGTATACATTGTGAATCGCGTCATAGGAACCGTACCCACGATCTATAATATTTTTAATTATTAACATTATTATTTGTTACGGTCGGGTCACATATATGTACCCCAGATTTTGAAATTACGTATCACAACTACGTCACGGGAACCGTACCCATAACTATGATAATTTTATTATTGATCGTGCCTAAAGCAAGCTACGATGTTCATAATCGATTCAACTTTTAAACCTAAATTTGATTTTCGGTTGACAAGGTTGAAGCCTAATGCTCATTAATTCCAACATCATACCAAAAAAACACTAGCTTCTTGCTAGATTGTTTATAAATCTTTCAACCTGCTAAATAGAAAGGCTACAAATAGTTTACCACAGTCCACAGATAAAAGGATACAAGATGTGAAACTTCATAATTTTCCAATAAATCATGATAGATAAGAAAACCGCATTTAATGTCACATGTCTAAATTATCTGTTATTTCACAAATACCTTTTGATTCAAAATTGTCCTTTACACCATATATTTTCTTCTGTTAAAATTCTTCTCATATAATATAAGTCATAAAAACAAACAAGTACTATAGCCAAAGCAAAGAGAAGAGTAAAACAAAGAACAACATATTAAAGGAATATCTAGTAACATTGAGTGACCTTAAATCTTCTTATCAGTATTCCAAAAATTCATAAAGCAACAGAAACAAATCAAGGAAAATAAAATATGATCTAGCTACTTACAGTGCAACAGAGCAACTTAAACCATGGACATCTATCATATATAATTAATCACACCATGAATAAGATCAAAGAGGATTAAGAAATGAACCTGAATGAGAAACTTTATTTAATTCTGCCCGAAATCTCTTCAAACAAGTACAAAAATAAAAAATAAATCAGACTGAATCAACCACACAGCAACAGGAACGAAATCGATACTGCAAACCAATGGTGAATCTCGAAAACAAAATTCGAAACCAAACAGTTATGGAGACGCCACAAGAACTCGGACCAGCAAACTGGCTTCGACTAAATACCTTGAAAGGAACTCGAGCTGTCTTCAATCCTCAACTTAATAACTCAACATCAACCATTTTTGGAAAACGAAAATTCAAATAGAAGAAACTAAAAAAGAATATTTTTTTTACTTTGATTTTTCTGGAATTTATGCTAGCCTAAGAAACCTGAAAAAAATTGAAACAAGAATCTGAAACCTCTTTTCTTTCTGTCAAAAATCTCTCAAAACTTGATCTCCAAATCCCCTTTTTATTATTTCTTTCAGCCCGCTATCTGTTTCTTGTATGTGTGTGTGTATGTTTTCTTGTTTGTGGTAGTGAGGGAGCTCGTTGGTGAGATGGGATTTCCGGCGGGTTTTAGGGGGTTGGGTGTGAGGTGAAGGAGCGGGTACAACCACTAGTTTTCTCCGGCAGCAGTGCGTCTTTGGTATTTTGGGATCGTCGGTTGAAGGTGAAGAAGCTGGAACGACTGGGGTCTGTCCAGCGGCGGATTGGCGACGGCTTGGGAGGGTTCATCACTAGGGCTTGTAAAGGAGTGAATAAGATGAAGGTCCTAGGGTTGGTGTTTCTAGGGTTGCTGCTGTATGGAGATGGAGATAAAGTCTTGTTTGGGTGTAAGGTGCCAAGAAGAAGAATGGTGGGGTTTGTTGGGTCTAAAAAAACGGTCGATACTCTAAGTCTAAGGGTCTAGGTTTTTGTATAGTTTTATTAGGGTTTTAGGGTTTGAGCTTGGGTTGTTATGGGTTAGGTTCAAAATTTAGGCCTAAAAATGGGATGTTCGAGCCCAAGTTTATCTTTCTTCGTGAACAAGACTAAAATACTACCTTATTTACTAATTAATCTTACTTAAATAAAATAACTATTGAAATAAGACTAATCATTAAAACAAACCTTTTTTTT
>MU671657.1:43099-64835 GCA_026770625.1 Nicotiana glauca | reverse complement strand
TTCCGCAAACTGCTGTAGTTAGAACATTTAGAAGAACCAGGTTCTTCTAACGCAAAAATTAGGTACCACACAAATCACCCCCCTCTTGTGTGGTATTGACGTTAATAACATCAAGTCCATATACGCAGTATCTCGAGTGTTCAATTAATTTTGCAGCCCCAGAATATTCAAATGATAAAGAAAGAGCAACATAATTTCCTAGAAAACACTACTTATACTAAAATGAAAAAACTAGGCTGAATACTCTCACATTAGGCTACTGAATTCAAAACAATTGTTGTTGAAGACTGGAGGTCAAAGGTCATTTATTCATTAAACTTCATGTAATTACAGCCTTTCCTATTTTTATATCTCATCTTCTTATGGATTCAAGGGATACCTGGAGATTGAAAACAAAGAAAGAAAAGTGAGGGCCAGCAAAGTAATAGCAACAGTCAGCAACAGTAATAACATAGCTCAATCCATCAAGTGACACCAATAGACCAGAAAATAACTTCAAAACTCAACAGCCAAACTAAAACAGACCCAAAGATCAAAACTAGTCCCCTTCAAACAAGAATGCAGTTTGACAAACCCAGAAATCCAGGAAAATAAGGACCAATGTAACAGGTCGGCCTGAATGACTGAATTGGAACTCTGACTTCAGAACCAACACTCTCAGCCTCTCTAATATTTCTATATGTGTATTCTTTCTTAAGCTCTTAGCTTTTTAAAACCTTTCTCAGTGTATGGCCAAAAGTCCCCCTCCTGTATACCCGAGTGTATGTAATTAAAGACTAGAATTGACCATTTTTTATTCAAAAGCTTCCACTTTCAGTCTGTTTTTTTTTTATTCCCTCTCCATGTGCATTTCTACCCTTTTATCATTAAACCCATGTTGTTTCTGATTTTCCACTTAGTGAAGCACTCAGTTCCCCCATTAGCCTATTTTCCATTATTTAATTCTAATTGTTATGGGCAATCTAATATGTAAATCCAGGCATTCCCTGACAACCTATGCTGTCATGCCACTTAGTCTAATTTTAAAATTAAGTTCCCCTTAAATCCTGTGTTGTCTATCTTTTAAATTCTGAACACTAAAAATATGCCAATCAATTCTCTAAATCAGAAATCAAATGGCGTTCATTTCTAAGCTTAAATAGGTTTGTCATATAATCGGACAATGTTGCACACATGAACAATCAGATTTGAAAACTAACGAGACATGGTTCATGAATGCACCTATTTGGCATTTGACTTTCAACACAATCAACATAAACATTTTAACGGGAGCTCAAATACCCTGAGGTACTATATCAATTAAGCACAGAAACTGATCAGAAACCTAAAATTAGATTACAAAGACACACTTGACTAACTTTGAACAGAAAATTTTCAATTAACAGAAATAAATACAAATAAATAAACTAAGCTAAAGCAAAGAAACTGGGTTCGCAACTTCAATCAGAAAAAGGACCGATCGAGATATATGTAGAAGAAAAGAAGAATAGGTCGAGGTGGAATGAATGTTAAGGCGAGCAGAAATAATAGTGAAAACTTACCGGTTAAAAATTGACCTGCTATTGACCCTCTCAATTACACCGCAAGATGATGTCCCTCATCCGTTCTTTGTCAAGAACAGGTGGGGGTCATCGTTTCGTGATGTAATTGGTTCTAAGACTTCATGAAAGTGAGCCCTTGACCCTGCCTATGTAATTTTTATTTTAGGCTCTTAGGGCTCGAACCTTTGATCCGATATATGAATCGTTCCAAAGACGTTTGAAGGAGAATGATACTGGATTTGGGGTGAGGAGGTGATGGTGATTTAGGGGTGTAGTTTTGGGAGGTTTTGGAGGCGGCGCCGCCACCAAGGAATCTTGTGGCGACGCTAGGGTTCCTGGCTTTGGATCGATATTCGACGAGTTCTGGGTTGATTTGAAGGAAGGGGGTTTGGACTTGGGATGAGGAGGTGTTGATGGTCATTTGGTGTTATTTTTGTGGCCATCGGAGGTGGTGTTGTCGGACACGGTGGAGGGGCTGTTAGGGTTTTGATTATTCAAGGAGACAGGCTTGGATTCGAGGGAGATGGTTTGGGGTTTCAGAATGGGGGTGTTGAGGGGAGGCTACGGTGTAGTTTTAGTGGTGTTTGGGCCACCGGAATCGTCGTGAGGCGATTTTCGGTGGGCGGAGGGCGGTGAGGGGAGGCGGCAAGAGACAGGCTTGTCTTTGAGTTGTTAGAGACGAGAGAGGAGGGGTCTGAGAGGGGTTGGGGTCTGTTTGGGGATTTATATACGTAAGGGGGAATTGGATCCAAGTCGTTTGATCAAACGAGATCAACGGCTTGGATCGATTGACTTAATAAAATGATGTCATTCAGACAAACTTGATACCGGGTTGGTCTCTGATGGAACGGTTCGGGGCTGAACACGGGTTAGGGTGGAACATTTGGGACCGTTGGATCAAGTGGATGTTAATGTCTCAGATCAATAATCCTGGAACGGCACCGTTTCGGTGATGCTGGAGACGGACTGGACCGTTCGATCTAATGAGATCGGCGGTCCGGATTGAGTGTGACAAAAATGACGTTGTTTGGATGGTCGAAATGGCTTAATCAACTGGATCGGATAGGGGGTAATTTGGGTTGTGTAAGGGTGTTTGGACGTTTGGGCTTGGGAACTTAATTAAAATTGGCCCA
This sequence comes from Nicotiana glauca, assembly GCA_026770625.1. NCBI lineage: Eukaryota > Viridiplantae > Streptophyta > Magnoliopsida > Solanales > Solanaceae > Nicotiana > Nicotiana glauca. Next base: position 62,161 of record MU671657.1, on the reverse strand, counting down.
ATTTAATTTCCTTCCTCTTTTCTTTTCTTTTTCTTTTTATTTTCTTCCTAAATTATTTTCCAAAATTAAAACCTAAAATTATAAAACCAAGTTAACTTAAAACTACTAATTATCTAATTATCACAAACATTTAAATACCAAATCGCACAATTAAACACTAAAATGCAAAGTGCATTATTTTTTTATGGTTTTCCTTCATTTTATAAAATAAGTAATTTACTATTTAACTTAAATTATAAAATTAAATCTTAAGTGCAAATACAACCTATTTTTGTATTTTTCATTGATTAAATAAAATACACAGACACAGACAAATGCAAGTAATAACAAGAATATCACGAAAATTTACCAAATTGCACACAATAAAAACAGATAATTTTTGATTGATTTTGTGGGAGTAATTCATGTGAGGCAAAAATCACGTACTCACAGATGCAATTCAAACCAGTCATGTCATAGTTCATATACCCGACACGGTGATAGAGATGTTCTTGTATCCACAGTTATAGGAGTAGGTTAAAACCTTGGAAGAATCTTTCCCCTTCTCGGAATATAGTCAAAGCTCGGTAAATTTCAGATAAGATCATTGGAATCAGGGTGCCATTAGCTTTCTTGATCACGACATCAACCATTCCTACGAGACCTAATTCTATGTTGCCGTCTTTTCTCGGATAGACTATGACACCCAAGAATGCTACTATAAAAGCTAAGCCCCACCGTGCCTCCCAATTATCTTTATTTCTTGCATGGGTTAGACCAGTATTCGGTTCTTCAAAACTATGGGGATTGCCATAGCGCTGATCAAGAATTGGCAAGTGCAAAACCCTTTGGATAAATCCCATCCTGAATCTACCGGCTTATACTCAACATATCTAGAAACTTGTGGGGAGATACTGTTCTTGGTGACACCGGGTACCGACTTCTAAGATTTCCGCTAAGGCCAGCATAACTCCCAATTTCCTCTAGCGTGGGAGTGAGCTCAAAATCAGAAAAGCAAAATACATTGTGGGTTGGATCCCAAAAAGGTAGCAAGGCTTCAATCACATCCAATCTTGGCTTGATTTTCAAAAGTCCGACAAGAACACCCAAAACTTTAACCATAGTCCCTCGGCTGACTTTCCCTAAGTCGCTCCACCACATATGGAGCTGTAAGGGAATTTCCTCAAGAGCTACGAAGGGTTCATTTTTATTTGTGCTCATCCTGCACATTTACTAGGGTGATTCAATTAAAAAATCATGATTCATTTTGACTCGAGAAAAAGTTAACACTATTTTTTTTTCAAAAATTTTCATAAAAAATCCGAATTTGCAAATACGGCCTTTTAGCACTTCAGGGAGGAAGATTTTAAGGCTATGTTGACTAACCGGCCAAAACTTTGAAAAAGCGACCAAAGGTGACTGTTCTTGCAAAGACAGCCTTCCGGCGCCCTTTTGTGGATATTCGGTTGTTTTAGACAAGAATGGCATCACCTTACCTATACAATAAAAATAAAATTTTTGTTCTTTTTGGGCTATTTTTGCAAAAGGAAGTTGCACCCCATGGGAGTTGCCTACGTATCCCACATCCGGTGAGAATCAAATTGGCGAAGTTCGGACAAATTTGACAAGATAAAACAACACCCTATATGTTTTTAAAAAAATAACAAGATTTTCTTTTTCTTTTTTTTTCAAAATTTCGGAGAGTTTCGGAATATTTTTTTTGGACATTGGTTTTTTTAAAAATAGGCAATTATCTCTCTTAGCTCTCACATTGACTTTTCTTTTTCCCAACTTTCTCCTATTATTCATAAGCCGGTCAACATGCAAATTCAAAGCAAATAAATGCACAAGTAGCAAGTAGGATGCATCAGGATGGTTTATTCATTTCAGGTACACCTATCCTAGATAGACCCAACCCATGTGTTGAGTCTACAAAGTCAAATGCACGTGATACAAACAAATATTCCTACTAGGGATCCTGCATGAGGTTTTGTTATACTAGGTTTAAAACCTGGGTGTATTGTTCTAGACCTGGCTTACCCAAGCGGACAGCTCGAGCCGAGGGGGGCAGCGTACCGGGAATACAGAAGCTTTACCGGCTTTGAAATTTGTCTGATCCTCGTTCTAAAATTGGATAAGACTCTAGTCAGAAGAGAAGCCACATAAAGTGCACACTCCCCAGATGATTTAGAAGACTCAGAGAGAAGAAGGGTTTCGTAGTAGTTTATATACATTTCACACAATATCAAAGCGGTAAAAAGCGGCATTTAGCACCTTAGGCTCAAACATGTAAAAAATCAGATAATAAATAAAGCCAACTATAACAGCTATTCTAAGCTCGAATTCTTGAACCCTGAACCGAAGTTCTGGGTTTGGATCCCCAGCAGAGTCGCCAGAGCTGTCACACCTCTTTTTTACCACCCGAGAGAGGAGTATAAGGGAGTTTTTCAAATTTAAGTTACATTATTTGAAATGGAATTATTTATTTATTTTTATTCAGATTCATCACTTGTCATAGCTTATTTTCTGGTGTCCCAAGTCACCGGTTTATTTTTTAAATCCCAGATCGAGGAAAAATCGACTTTTCTTTTGAAGTCTGCGAACTAGAAATTCTGAATAAGGAATTCTGATAACCCGAGGGAAGGTGTTAGGCACCCCCGAATTCCGTGGTTCTAGCACGGTCTCTTAAACTATCATAATTGGCCTATTATCTGATTTTAATACATATTTTAAAACCTATTGTGCATTTTAACTTGTTAAACCGCTTTTAATCATTTTTAAGAAGATTCAACGCTATTTAAAATACGCCTCGGACCACACCACATGAAATGCACCCGCGGTGCGACATATTTTATCTAACGTTATTGAGATTTGGATTTGGGTCACATGAAATGCACACCCGAGTTTAGGGAAGTTAATTTAAATTATGCTCCTAGAGCAACTACGCACTTTCAAGTTTGCGAAGGCCATGGAAAATTCAACTAAATGGCGCACCTCGATTTCTAACATATTAGAATTAATTAAGTGAGGGGCATAAACTGTATGTTTGGGTAATATGGCACACCTCAAATTAACTATAAGGATCTAACTAATTAAATAAGGCTTAAAGAAATTATAGTTACTTCTAAGCTAATGTTCAATAAACTTAATACTTAATGGGCCGGTATTAAATTAAAACTGATCATTTGGTTATTTGGGGAGGTTAAGGCAAGCAGCAGGGCTTATAGCCTCAAGCAGGCCAGGCCCAATTTGATAAGAAATATGTGAAGGGGCTCAGAAGAATGCCAAGGGAGACGGCAACAGAGCAGGCCCAAAGGCCCACTTAAACAGGTTGTATGTTGGACGCCCATGTTAAACCAAAAATTGGGACAAACATAAGATGAGCGGCATCAACTATAAACATCCATGACTAATCATGATTTTAATCAATTACCGCAATTAAACAAGACACGAAACTCAATTTGAAATTCTTTATTAAAAGAACCAAAACCTAATGCAAACAGAATACTAGAACAAACCAAATTATGCAGGTTCAATAATCAATCTCAACATGTTTTAAAAGAGCAATTTCGCAGATGAAACCAACTACAGATTTAACCATCTGCACAATTTTTAAAGGACGGAATGATTCAGACCACTAACATGTTCAATAGTAGCTAAACCTATTAACATGCTCAACAGTAGCTCCTCATGAGTACACATCCAACAATCTCTTGAAAAGCAATCCCCAATAGTTATAATCAACAGTAGCTAACTATTAACACATGAATAAGCTAGTACGAATCACATGCTTAAACCAAACACCTACACTAGATCATGTTGACTATGCTAAATCTGAGCTGAAACAATATCAGATTTACAGTGTTGACTATCAATAGAAAAGAAATATTTAAGCTAGTGAGAAAGACAATTTCATTCCATATCATCAAGTCATAAATCCACTCTTGTTACTTTAGCTCATGTACATACCTGGAAACAACAAACAGCCACAAAGTTCAGCAAAAGAAGTAGAAGTATCAACAATGCTCTAAAACAGCAACAAACAACAACAATCAAGCAGCTTCAATCACATGTGACCCAGAAGAAGGACCAATTTCAATCTAGCTTCTAGAATCCAAGAAAAATGAAAACACCAATTGCAATAGAACAGTAACTGTGAACCCTTTTGTATATATATTTTTCTTTTGATTTCAGACTCTTTCAATGTGGATTTTTTTTCAGTCGTTTCTGGACTTTCTGGTTCGGATCCCCTAATTCTACAAAAGGCAAGCCTTATATAGATGGCTTTAGGGCAGCATAAATAATTTTACTAATTATCAGTTACTCCCTTTCCCAATTCTTATTATTTCCTTTCAAACCCCCAATTTAAAACCTGTTTTGTTAAGATAGTCCCTTCCCCAATTTACTGGAAGCTTCCTTGGGCAGTTACAAAAGATTTCCCTGCCTAATTTTCCTAAACTAACATTTAAACAGCTATTATTTACCTTCAGGCAACCAAAAACTAGGTCGAGTTATCCCAAGACCCAGCCCAAATCCATGGGTTTGTTTACTATAGCCCAAACTCACAACTTCAAACCATTAATCAGAGAGTATTGAAGCTCGAATGACCCGGACTGTTCAGGTCAAACGAAAGAAAAATGCAATGAGGGAAAAGAAACGAGTCTCAAAGAGCTCAAATGATTCAAACCAAAAGAAAAAGAACACTTAATCAAACAGCAATAATTTGAAACTTATAAACCAAAAAATGAATCAAGCAAAATAAATAGCAAACAAACAACTTAAGAGTATTTCACCCTAATTATATTCTCAATGAACTATTTCAATCGAGATTAGAAAAAGAAAAAAAAATGACACAAAAAAGGAGAAACACATACCGAAGCTAATGGAGACAGGCATCTTTTAACGGACTTGCTGGTTTTTTGGTCTTGCATGAGGCTGATGGGCTTCGAAATGAATCGAAGTCCATGCTTGTCACTCGTTCTCGAGGAGAAAAGTCGACTGGCATAAACTTCGAAGCATTATCGGCCCAGATGCTTGAACTTGACAAGGGAAGTAAGATTAGGGTTCATGGAACTTGAGTCTTTGATCTGAGATTCGACGAGCCAGGCTATGATTCGAGAGTGAAGGGCTAGAGATTTGGGATGAGGGGACGAAGAGGGTTTCAGAGTTTTATTTTTGGGTGGATTGAAGTGGTGTAAGGCTGCACCGCCACCGGAGATGATAGGAGTTTTTCAGGGCGGCGAGTTCTTCTAGGGTTCGAGGTTTGGAGACGAAGAAGACTTGGGGGGTTCTGAGGGGGTGGGGGCTATTTCGGACAGCTATATACTGAGTGGGGGTCGAGTTCCTGTTTTGGATCTTGTTGATCCAACGGTTGAGATGGGAAAGCTCAAACGGGGTCGTTTGGTTAGGCATGGAGACCGGACCGAATTTTGGGGCGGATCATGGGCTGGCCTGAACGGGTTTGGACGTGTGACAAGGGAAAGTGTTTGGGCCTGGGGGGAGGGAGGAATTCAATTAAAGAGCCCAAAAATTAAACTATCTCTTGTTTTAAAACTTTTTCTCTTTTTCAAAATTAAAAATAAAACCCAAATTAAATCCTAAACCAAATTATCCCACCAAATTAGATTAATTACTCAAAAATAATATTTACAATAACTAATTAATTATCAAATTAAAAGAAAACTACGAAATTCGAATCTAAAAATCAAAAATGCAAAAAATGAGTTATTTTTTGTGATTTTTTTTCATTTTTGTAAAATAAACTACTTTACTAATTAATCTAAAAAATATAAAATTAAATCCTAAATATAAATGCAATATATTTTTGTATTTTTATGAGTTAAATGGAATTAAACATGCACACAAAAATGCAAATAATCAGAAAATTCTACAATAAATCCTAAGACAACAAATAATTAAAAAAAATCTAATTTTTTGGAATTCTGTAGGAATAATTCATATGAGGCAAAAATCACGTACTCACAACACAAAAAGAAGAAAGTGATTATAGTTGACAATTAATTGAAAATAAAAATTGCTGAAGTTTTTCAACGTGGTAGGATCCCTTTCCCTTTGGTTTACGTAAAGTGCGCTCTTTCTCTCTTTTTGCCTCTGTGTTTCAAGATCATCACAGACTGTTTACAACAATGAAAAAGCAAATGCAAATGCAAATATAGGATTGAGGACCAAAGCGCGGGGTCTCACAACTTCACCTCTTTGCTGAGACCCCCCACATTTGGGGCTACGTTCCTCTCTTTAATTAGTCTCTACATCCCTCTGTTGGTAATTCAAAATTTTTCCTTCTTTGTTTTGTGGTGTAGTGAATTATATCAAAAGCATATCATATGAAGAATTGATGTGAAATTTCCTTATTTTTGATCATTTTGTTTGTAAGTAATTGCTCTTAATTTTATCAAATAATTTCAATGCTTTGCTATGCATCGTACATAATGGCAAATTCAGAATTTAGACGTTCTGATTTTTGAAATAGAGTATATTATTTAATTCAATCTATACTTGTTATTCTCACGTACATACAATGTCCGACCCTAAAGCGAAGCGAAAATGTTTAAATTCCATTTATGAAAAAAAATTATTTTCTATGCTAGATAAAAGACATGACCAAGATGTTGTTTGATTAAAATTCCCAATTTTAAACTTGAATTAAGGTCAGCATTAGAATGATACATATATGCGATCTTAACCTATATTCTGGTTTTAGTATTTGTTAATCTTATTTTGCCTTCAAATTTGGATTTTTTTTAAAAAAAAATTCCTTACTGGGAACCTCAAATTGCATTTGGTGAAAGCTTCAAGCATCTCATGATTTGCCTAGAGCACATTTAATGTGCATATTAAAAAGAAAGGGATTTTCAGGCTACTATTTGTGTTCATCATCCTTTAGGATTTCTGAAGGGGAGCCTTGGAGCAACGGTAAAATTATCTCTGTGTGACCTATAGGTCTTGTGTTCGAACAGTGAAAGTAGCCACGAATGCTTGCATTACGGTAAGCTGTCTACATCACACCCTTCAGGTGCGAGCCTCCCCCCGGACTTTGCGTGAATGCGAAATGCTTTGTGCACCGAGTTACCTTTATATCCTTTAGGATTTCTGGTCCAAAAAGGGAAAACTAGAGGTTGTTCTAAAGAACCGATGCACTAAGCTCCCGCTATGCACTGGGTCCGTAGAAGGGCCAGACCAAAAGAGTTTATTGTACACAGTCTTCGCTACCTTTCTGCAAGAGGCTGTTTCCATGGCTCGAACCCATGACCTCCTGGTCACATTGCAACAACTCTACCACTTATGCCAAGGTTCCTCTTCAGAGGTTGTTCTAGTTAAGACATTTGAAAGGTATTCATAGTAAAGCTATATGTTAGTTATGAATTAATCACATCGAACGTTGATCACTGCAGATATTTCTTTAGAAATGGAAAGTTCAAATGGATCATCAAGCTTGAAAATTTTCTCCTTTTCAAACAAGCAGTTGATCATGGACTCCACTTCAGAGGGATCAGGATCGGGATCGGGTCACCATCATCGGTGTAACTCGGAGAGCTTTCTTTTAGAGGAGCAACCTTCTTGGCTTGATGACCTCTTGAATGAACCGGCAGAAACAGTAGCTGTACACAAAGGTCATCGCCGTTCAGCTAGCGACACTTTTGCGTACGTAGGAACAGCTGCAGAGAGGTTAAACACAAGGGAAAATAACAACAATGTAAATGTAGGAGGATCTTCAATCAACTACGTCAGTTACAAAGATCATTTTACTTCAGTTTCCTATGACACAAAGCCAACTTCTGCTAAGGTGTGCATGCCCTATATTAAGATAAAATTTAGCTTGTACAGAATTGTTTTAATACCTGAATACGCGACCGAGACATGAATTCTGAAGCTAATGAGGATCCTTCTCCACGTATAGGCTGCTCTGGAATTGAATGAGAAGCATAGCAGAGAGGTCATAAGTACACAAAACAAAGAGGGCTCTAATGAAAGATCAAACAATACACAAGCCAAACACGCCATGTCCAAGGCTGATGCAAAACGTGCTAAACAGTAAGGTTTCATTACAATTTCAACTACTAGTTGAATCTGAATTACACAAGCCAAACATTCCAGTAAGGTTTTAAAGAGTACACTGCTGTATATAAATCTGAATTATGCAGGCAATCTGCTCACCGATCACGTGTCAGAAAACTCCAGCATATAGCTGAACTTGAAAGAACAGTTCAAGCTTTGCAGGTACATACTGCAAAATTGCCCTATTTCTAACTGACTTGGAGCCTGTTTGGATTGGCTTAAAAGCTGGTTTATTTTAGATGTTGGGTGTGTTTGGCAAAAAAGAAAACAGCTTAAAAAAAGTCAAAAGCCACAAGTTGGCTGATCCCAACTTTTTTTTTCCAGCTTAAAAGCCAACTATCTTTGACCAAGTATTTTACCCTCTTGTCCCTAATAATATTTATAATTCCAAAAAAGCATAGCATATATTTAAAGTGTTTAAAATTTAGTCACTTGTACGAAGTTTCAAAAGAGGCTGAAGTTTGGATTTAGTTGTTCACATTTGGCGGTTCATTTAATAATTCTAAATATAATTTTGTCAAATATAACTAAACTTTATTGTTATAAAACATGTTAAACATTGCGCTTAAAGATTTAAATATCAAACCAAAATAATTTTTTTTATATTTAAAATTTTGTATTTTGATGTTTTAGTCCGTATTCAGTTTTTATAATTCACAAAATATTGAGTACAAAATATATTTCAAAATATACATATATTATATAAAAATAGTACTATTGTTAATTTTGTTGTTTAAATATATAAGGAAAAGCTAATAATTAGTTGTAAGTTCAAATATTAATTATTTCGTGGTCAGTTCAAATATTAATTATTTCGTATTTATATTAATAAGTTTGAAATAAAATATTATAGTAATAAGCTTCTTTATAATGTTTACAGCTTTAAGGATATTTCAGTCATTTTAATAGAAAAAGTGCTTACCAGCACTTGTTTACCAAACATTTCAACTACTTTTTTTCAGCTCCAGCACAATTATCCAAATGCATAATTATTCGGACAACCAAGATTCTTATTTTCTTGAGCCGAGGGTCTATCGGAAACAGCCTCTCTACCTTCACAAGGTAGGGGGGTAAAGTCTGCGTATATACTATCCTCCTCAGACCCAACTTGTGAAATTTCACTGAATATGTTGTTGTTTATTTTACTTGGTAAAAGTGTCTGATAGATTTTATCTTAGTTCAATATTTGCCTTTTATATCCCGAGTTTAGAAAGTTATATATATTAGTAATGTGAAACATTGATGTGTCTTTTTGTTTAGCTATCAAAAAATAGTGATAATACAATACATTGACTTTGTATATGCACTTCCCTCAAAAACTTTACTTTCAAAGAAGGGGAAAAAAGGGAGAAACAAGAATTGTAACACATTTTTATGTGCTGAGATTTCAGGCAGATGGATCTGAGCTCTCTGCTGAGCTAGAATTTCTTGACCAACAAAATATTATACTGAGCATGGAGAATAGAGCGCTGAGGCAGCGTTTGGATAGCTTATCACAAGAGCAGCTCATAAAACATTGTATGCATCTTTCATGTTAATGTTTACAGCCTTATTATTACTCAGCATTGAGTTATATATGTTGCATGCATGCTTTTTAATGCCAACATAATTGTTCCATAGAAAAACTTAAAGAGCATGTTTTAATGATGCAGTGGAGCAAGAGATGTTGGAGAGGGAACTTACAAGGTTACAAACTCTGTATCAGATGCAGAGGCAACAAATGCAACAACAGCATCAGCAGCCACAACAGCAGAATCACTCTAAACATCGTCGAAACAAAAGCAGAGATCTTGAAGCCCAATTTGCCAACCTCTCAATCAAGAACAATGAAGCCAGTTCCAGCAGAGTTCAGGTTACTGATTCAGTCCGGATGTAAATGAGACTCGGCCTTTTTACAGCGCCAAGTGGAATGTCTCAATCTTTCCTTTTCCACTTAAATATCGCGATTCAGTATTACTAAAGAAAACTTTGAGTAAAAGATGATTGAAAATTCTGCCCTGCCATGTATATTCTAAGGCTTCTTACTACAGCCTAGTCCTGACTGAACCAATAAATTGTGCAGATGTGGAAGTGAGGTTTGCTGTAAATTGTGACTAAGGTGACCATCCATTCTGCTTTCAAGTTTCACATATGTAAACATGTTCTGCATAGTAGAGATGGTTTTTGTATTAATGCAGATTCCAATAAATTTCTTGCTTATTGTTCAAACTTGATGCTAATGTTGTCAATGTGGTACTTCTAAACAAACACCATATTTGATAGAAAATTCATCTCCCTAATCACCTTCCTCCTTTCTTTTATTAAAACAAACAAGGAAATTAAAACTCCTCCCTTTTTTTCCTTACCTAGTCGCCAAAAAGGGGTCAAATCACAACTTCAAAAAAAAAGGTAGCCCGGTGCACAAAGTATCCCACATTCTTGCAGGGGTCCTGGGAAAAGCTACACCCCAAGAAGTGTGATGTAATCAGCCCACCCTAATGCAAGTATTAGTGACTACTTCCACGGCTCGAGCGTGTGACCTACAGATCACACAAAGATAACTTTACCGTTGCTCCAAGGCTCCCTTCGGTCAAATCACAGTTGACGCAAAATATTTCCCATGAGATACACTGTATAGACCAGCATAAAGTTGAAAGTATAATCAGCAAAATGAGCAAAGGCGTATCAAGAGTTTTGGCAAATTAGCCTGCAATTGCAACACATTTTACTCATTTTATGGGGTCCAGCTGAAAGACTGTTACAATCTTTTGTCATCTCTTTAACTTAACATAACAGAATCAGTAGGAGAAGAAAAGGGAAAATTACTCTAAACACTCATAACTGAATCTCACATTCCAAAGCATTTGATAGAAACTTTACAGGAATGTACACAACAAAAGCACTAAGGATGGTGGGATATTAGACAAGCTTTGCACCTTTCAAGCATGAAATCCTATAATAAAAGTTTCTTATGGTCAACCTCGACAAACCATACAGACTCATAATTTTCTTGGTACTCCCTCTGATGGGGTGTATTTCTGATTAGCAAATGAAGCTGTCAGCTTAAAAACCTTTTTCGAGATGTTTGTTGTGCATCAAAAGGCGACAGCAGATCAGGTTGAAGATCCTGTAGCAGACACCTTCAACCTCCTTTATAAAAACTTCAGGGTGCTCTAGAGAAAATGAAATGAAAAAGATGAGATTAATAAAAAAGAGAAGCATGAAACCAGAATGAATTTATCAGTAAAAGCATCTTGTACCTCGATCCAAGTTAAGTTCAGAAAGCCAGTTGACCATTATAGTCTGATATACCTCAATCAAGATGTAATATCAGCTGAATCATGTTGAAGAGGCAAGTTTCGTGGATTTTATGGCCATCGCCGCCTTAATAAGGAAAACAGGAAGCTCCACTATCTTGTTAGGATCTGACTTCAAACATATCAGTCTTAGGATTTTACCCTAATTAAATAAGGTTGCAGACATTAAATAAGAACCTTATTTAGCAATTTCCTTGCATGCACTGAGGAAGCATCGTCAAAAGTTCATTGTACAGCAATTGTCCAGCAGGCCATCTCCAAACATATGTCCAGTGTCAATTCAATGAAGCTCAACTCGCCAGTTCTCTTTCCAAGGAGAGGTCTTTAAGTTAATTCAAGTTTAGTTCCTTTTCATGACTTTCCAAGATTTCCTCTTCCTTTTCCACCTTAACAATGCCATCTTGTCACATTTCAACATACGATATTGTTGCCGATGCTTTAGCCAGGAAGGGTAGTCCTTTCCTTGCTTGCACTCAATAAAATCAGCTAAGTCATCAAAATCAGGGAGTCGTTCAGAATGCCCTAGTCTGCACTTAAGAAATATCTTCCCGTTGGTTGTTTCCTCCGTTTCCTCTGCCATTTCCTCCGTTTCCTCTTCCATTGCTTCAAAATTTTCTTTTCTGTAAAGCAAAGAGGTGCTATCTTTGAGCTATCTTCCTTTCTTCTATGGTTATCAGTCAGCAGAATAAGGTAAATGGGTGGATTAAAGGATGGAGGTGAGCGGTAAGCATGAATAAGATAACTACGAAGTACAAAATCATGTATGCAACAGCCAAAACTTCATTTAAAAATGGAAAAAAAAAATTTAAGAAGCAACTACTTTGTCCAGAATTTTCCTCGTCCTCCAAATGGTTATATGTTATATATAATTTTTTAAAAAGATCAGATATTTAAGCTTGCAAATTTGAAACTGAACATGGGTAATTTAAAAGAACAAACATTGCACTAATCATAATATTATGAAGTAATACAGACAACATGTCCAGTTACAACGAAGCATACTACAGCGAAAACTATCAACAAGAAAAGACAGAAGTATATGATCATAAAAGGAACGAAACCAGCTTGAAGTCTTGAACACATAACTACACTATCATTGTGTTCTTTTTAATGATGTAAATAATTATATTGATATGGTAGGAATAATTCCACATAAAATTTCACAAAATAGTACAGAATCTCAAACCTTAATTATAATTCTCAACAAACAGAATCCATTCATTTATACTGCACCGGAAGTGTCAAAAATAATTTGTACAACGTATTTTCTACTCGTTTTGAGAAGGAAGGTATTTTCAACTCTTCCAAACGATCTTCTATTCCTTCCTTTCTATATTTACCACATGGACACTACCATGCTTTTCTTCTCAGCCTTTTCCTCCTGATATTCCATCATAACATGATATCTGACATCACCACTTCAATAATTTCCACATAACACGCCATAGCTTCTATGTTACCAGACAGTAAAATAACAAACAATAGAGTTCTTTTTCTTGCTCTCTAGCACATTTACCAACTTATGTAAACAGTTTTTATTTTCAATTCAAGTATTATACATTTAGAATGGATCTCAAGTTGTTGTCCACTCAAAAAAGCAAATCTTGTCAGCGCCCTAAGTATCCACAATGGAATGTCGAAAATCCATTTCCTTCAGTTTTAAGAATCTTGAAGATACATCCCTCTGCCCTTTTCATCTCCAACTATCACTATCCATATGTTAGATTTTCTGCTGATGAGCAACCAAGCAATTTTCCTGATCTTAACAGATTCCTCTGAATTTTAGGTCCATAGGATTCACCATTCCAATTTATTTGCAGAACTGCTGGTGTCTGCTAGCAAGAAATATCGAATACAATCCGAAGTACTTCACAGAAGGCGACATCTCAGCCACTGTATATGTTTTCATAAACCGATTCCTAGCTCTTTTTCCTGGTTTCAAGCATTTCCGTAGAAACTATCCCACATTTTCCTAATATTCCTTCATTAACAATTTTTGGATGAAGAAAATGATCTTAATGATTCATATAGCTGACTTTCACTGGTCTAGGATTGTGGAATATTAGTAGTCATAGTATGTTTCATTATTTCTCAGCAGTAAGGAGAATATGACTATGTTGCCGTCACTTCTGCTACGGCAGTTCCCCTTTAGAGGTGGTGTCGACTTTCTGTATGATCGATTACTCAATTTTTTGGATACTTGAGTTTGCAAACCTCAGTTTTTGAGTTGTTTTTTAAAAAAACAAAAGAAGTGTTTATTGAATTATTGCCCCCCCCCCCCCCCTCCAAAAAAAAGGAACTATCTTCTTTTGAAGATTTTCTACACTCGGGCTTCCAAATTTTTCAAAAACTTGAAAACTCGTTCTTTTCCCAAAAACAGGTCTCAAAAGTTGAGCTTTTGAAAAGCTTCAAACAAATGCCAGCTTGAGCCTCAAAGAGCCTCTGCAGAGGAATCTCTAGGAAACAATGTGAAGTGGTTTCACCCATGAGCCTTTTATTAACAATCTCAATAGAATATTAGAGTACTAAATTTCAAATTTTCAAATGAAAAAAAACATCCAGTATAATACCAGCTTGGTACTACAATACCAAACAAAAATTACAGCTAGATAGATGTACAGAAAGATAAAAATTCATCCTAAATTAAATATCGTCAGTTCAGTATTTCTGTAGAGTTGAGGCTAATTTTTATCTTGGAGGCCCACTATTTCTACTTTTATGGGCCATAAGCTCACTCCTGTGGGATTAAGTTGTTTCTCAGTTGAATGATTTTGGAGAAAGCTAAAATCCTATACTAAATGATCACAATATCACTTTTAATAATTCAACTCTTCTCCAAATTTGTTTTTCCTTTATTAATTTTCATTCTTTGATGGTAGTTAATTTGAAATAAATGATATATAGCGCATGACAGGAAAAACTATAATCCTCATAAACAAAAGTTCAAAAAATTAAAAGAAAATCTGAGCACATGTTTGATGCCAGAAAAGAACATCTGCTCAGGAAAATAGATCAAAACCCCAGTAAAACGAACACATCAAAACTTTTAAAATAGTACTCCCTCCGTTTCAAATTAAATGAGATAGTTTGATTCGGCATGGAGTTTAAGAGAAAAAAGACTTTTGAAATTTGTGGTCTTAAAAGCTTAAGGAGTAAAGCTTTGTGGGGTTATGACTTATGTGTGGTTATAAAAGCTTCTCATTAAGGGTAAAATGGGTAAAATGAGGAGTTTAAAGTTGAATTATTTCCAAATTTAGAAATGTGTCATTTATTTTGGAACAGACTAAAAAGGAAAGTACCTCATTTAATATGAAACGGAGGGAGAATTAGTTTTCCATAGAGAAGAACAGAAAATAAGGAATTGCATATTTTATAGGCATCAGAGAAAATAAGGAATATATGAACAACATAATAGATTTTTCTTTTTCTTTTTTTTTAACATACAAGTAAGACATCAAAAGGCAGGACTGAATCGAGTTCTCTACAACGAAATATCTACTTAATAAATATATTTAACGGCAATATAGAGGTAAGGCAGATTGGACAGAAAGTGTGTATAATATCTACATAAAACAGGCCGCACAATAAACCTCTGATGGTTCAAAAGGCTGGTCAGTCAGCATGGAAGTGTGAGAGTAAATTAGAAGTTATAACACGGAAGGTACATACATGAGCCTTTATGCCAACAGAGTAGGCCGCATTTCATGCAAATGCAGATATAGTACAAGAAAACAAGAAAAGTGGAAGTAAAACATGAATGGGGCATCAAGCTCATGAATGATACATAGTGATGGCACTATATTGATACCTTGAACGCAGGGCCCTTGCCTTCTGGAACTTTGATGCAACCACAAGGCTAGATCTTTTGTCCACTACAGCCTGTATTATGAACTAACAGCTTAAAATACAGTAACTGTAAGCAACAGATTCTTTCAAGAGCAAAAGGCAATTAAACCTGACCTCCTGGATTCTAATAGCAGATAATCCAGATGATGAAACAGAGTCTGCAGTTGGACCAACTAGTGACTGGAGTATACACAAATTACCTTCTTCAAAGATGAATAAATTCAACAGAGCTATAATAGTAAACAAGCAGCTTTTTGCTAAACAATCAAGTCTCTTAAAGAAACTGACTGAGAGCAATCCTGCAAAATGCAGAAACATCATCTTGGAAACTCTGTGCTTCTCAGAGTCTATCTCCGTCATTTGGCATAACAAATTTTGGACTGAACTGTCTATGTTGACGTCTCTGAAACAGTCAATTATTCCCAAGATAGAATTGTATTCCCCACAGGATGAAAAATCTTGTAAGGTTTTTGAACTATCAGAATTCACATTGCATCTCAGGCACCAGACAACTCGTAACAAAGAGGAGCTCATTAGCTTCAGTATACAAACCAAAAGACAAATATCTTGCAGACTTGTATCCACAATTGTATTCTCCTCGAAACTGTCTGAAGCTCTTAAAATTAGGCAACTTAAGGCTGAGAAAATCTCATCTTGGCAGCATTTGTCTAGAATATACCGACTCTCTTTCACATAAGTTATACAGGAACTTGTCAGGTCCGATTTCATTTCAGAAGAAAGTTTAAGAAAGTGAGATTGTGATGAATCCTCAAACTTTAAAATCAAATTATTGATCTCCTTTCTTGTGCTTGCTAATATACACAAATCAAAAAGGGACTGGATGTCCTTCCCTTCTGCACCTTTGACAGACAAATGACTTACAAATGAAGACCGACGGTTGATTTGCAACAGGGACATATGCTTCATGTACAAAGCTACTGACTTTTCAAACAGAGCGAGAAAGTAATTGACAGGTCTATCATTTGTGTTAAGGTTCTGCATATCCAGCAGCAAAAAGGAGGCCTCGTAAACCATTGAAATCAAATGTGCTTGTATTAGTTTGGGTGCAGAAAGACTGATGGGGTTGAGGAGCAATGCTACGGCCGCGGTCGAACTCAATTCTTGAGCTTTTAATGAGTATTTTAAATATTCATTGTTTACCAATAATAATCTGTTAAGATGATTTCCAGACCTATGCTCATCAGACCATGATATTAAGAAGTACCTAGAGAAAACTTCCATTACTATTCCTATATCTCCCTGACTTGGCTGAGGTGTAAATATTATTTCCGCAGAAGAAGCTAGAGAATCAATAACCTTAAAGAACTGTCTCAACTGTCCATGCACCAGAAGCTCATCCACAAAAACCTGCATACATGTAATTTCCTCCGTATTAAGGGGGTAAATTATACGTCCTAAGTGAAGTACACAACATGAGGCAAGTTACAACAGTAAATTACAGAATGTACAAATGAAAGAAAAATAAAGAGAGAACTGGAAAACCTAACAAAGACTGGTGGATATCACTGGTAATGAAACAAGATAGTTTATAGATTAACATAAGGCCAAGGTGGTGGTAATAGTTGTAACCTCATAGACTACAAAAAAGAAACAGATTTGCAGTGAAAGAACTTCTCTTAGGAAACACTGAGAAAGTCCATGGCCGTTTAAAAAGAAGTCGCATATCATATGCACGCTGACTTTTGTACTCCTGCCTAGCATCCAACTAAAGACAGTAACCAAACCTTTTTTTCCTTTCCATCCCCTTTCTGTCCTGGCTGAATGAATACGACAAGAAACATATTAAACATGGAAGTGTTAAGTGATTTCCCCGCTGTACAGCAACAATTTTAAATAAAATTTGTGCACATCTCTCCTATATCCAGACACTTATTCTGTTCTCAACCAGATTTTGCATATACAAGCTTTGTAAGAAAACCGTGCTTGTGAGACTTCTTTTTTGAGATGTAATATAGTATATCCAGAGTCCAGTATAGTAAGATGCAGCTCATGTCATTAAGCTTTTAGCTTAGTCATGTCGCTGAATTAACCCCTACACGCTTCACTCAGTAGAATTTTAATCAATATTTATTCCTTACCTCCCTATTGTACTGCTAGTGATCCACTAAGTGAAGATAGACTAACTTACTCAAACCTTATAAATGGTGAATCATATTCTACATTTGCAGACAAGGAAGCATAAGATTTATTTCATGACAAACAAGAAGCATAAATCATGAGCTTTCTATTAACCAACGGGAGATTAATAAGGAAATTACCTCAAATGTTGCACGCAAGAAAGAAGTGTGAAGATCAGATGGCTCAAAGAAATGGAGGGACGCAACAAAGTCCTCTGTGGAGGTTGTTCTACAATCATTATCCTCAGACGTGCATGCTTGAGAAACTGATTTTTCAAAGGTAATTTCCGTCCTATTTTCTGCCCCAAATGTGTTTATTGAACATAACTTTCGAAGTAACCCCAAAAGGACCTTCCCGTTTTCTAAAAGAAGACTGTGTCTGGACACAAGCAAGGGCAAGGTGACCATACAACACCTCAGGAGCAGATAAAAAATTTCAGCATCTTCGGAGATATTCCGCTGCAAATTACCTTGTCTAATATCATTCGCAGAGGTATTATGGGAAGCAGAGAATAAATGGTCAAACCTCTCATATATTTCTACAAATAATACACCAGAGAGGGTTTCTATATCTTCTGATGATGCCTCAAATCCATTGTGATCAATTTCCATACACAAATCATCAAAACCAAGATTGTCCGTTGGACTTTGTAGTGGGTTCAAGGAGAAATGGACAAGCAGATAATACAAACTTTTTAAGACATGTAATCTCACACCCTGCAATATGGTAAAATGGGGCTCAGTATGTTAGAGGCAAAAGAGAAAAATGAAAATAATATATCAACTGTAAATTAGTTTAGCCAAAACATCTTACTACAAACAGGCTATTTAGAGAAGATTTTGAAAAGAAAAAAAAAAGTACTTAATGAGGCATTAGTGTACATCTAAAATCAGTAAAATTGTAGACTTCCAGTATCAAACGTCAGTAGTACTTGGAAGTCAACTGAAGACTTGACTCTCACACTGTTTCACCTTTAATTCCAATTTTACCAGTTTGTCTTACAGCACAATGTTTTATCTGATTTTCTATTAGATAGGCTTTCCGCACAATGTATTTTTTCCTCTTTTCTTTTTTTCACTATAATGTATGTCATGTTTGGTGTACATTCACACTCATTCCATATTTCTAAGTGTTCTGCACTTTCTTCTCCAACTTCTCTAGGAAGTAGAGCATTGCAACTGAATCTTACAAGAGTTGTAATTTGCAATTAAAAATCGTTAAGATGGCCGACAATGCTGACCGACCTTCAAACAATTAAGCCACAGAAAGGGGTCCAACATCCGTTCATAAAATGAGCTTGTGCCTGCTTTCCATCTTATGCCAAAAAAACAAATAAACTTAAGCGAGAAAAGATAAACATACTTTTCATAAACCATGAAAGAATCCAAAAACTTCAATTATCAACTTCAAACAGAAAATTCAACACTATTTTCCTACAAATTCTAAATTTAAAGTGTTCCTAATGCTTCTCCCAACAAGCAAATAAATCTAAAGAAAAGCTAAACCGAACTGGTCTGCGACAAAAACTTTGAATGAGTCCACTACCTTGTTAAACTTATTCCATCTAAAACCCACAATATTTGATTACTATTTTCTCAACAAATCGGGAAAAAGATAAAAATAACAATTTCATCAAACAAGAAAATACCAACATGGGCAAGCTTCAAATTAGCTAAATAAATAATTCGCAAGTACAAAAAATACCCAAAATCTCTCACATTAACAA
>MU671657.1:26041-40989 GCA_026770625.1 Nicotiana glauca | reverse complement strand
CACACTCTTTCCGATACCCCCCACCCCCACCCACCACCCACCTCCCCCAAGAAGTAAAAGGGAAATTTAAAAAATAAAAAAGTAAACAACCCTTCTAAGAAAAAATTAAGAAATAAAAGAGAAAAAAATTAAGAAAGTAAAAGCACCTGTGGCTGTTGAAGGAGTGAAATAAGATGGTGGAAAACGCCAGAAGCACATAGGGTTTCTTCTTGAAAAGGGTCACAGCTCTTGGATCTGCTAGTTAAAACCATGGCTGATAAACGTATGAGCAGAAATCAAGGGAATCACCCTAAAAGATGAAATTACCCTTTAGAACGATTTCGGGCGCGAAAAACGATGTATATGCTTTATGAATCGGAAAAGGGCCTAAAATGCCCCTGAACTATCGAATTTGGTCTAAAATTGCCCCCTATCCACCTTTTGAGCTAAAAAAGCCCTTCCCGTTAATGTTTGGGCTCATAAATGCCCTTCCTACTAACAGCCAATATCATATTTTTAATTTAAGTGACGTGTCATTAATTTATTGGCTAATTTAAAACCCACCCATATTATGTCCAACCCACCCATTCCCGACCCATCACCCCAAATTAGTCCATATTTTCTAAACTCAAAAACCCATTCTCATCAAAATAACAACTGACTCCTCCTCCTCTCTAAATTAGGGTTCCCCCAATTCTTGCTGCAAGCAATAATCATATGGCTGCTATTTGCTCTCTTCCAAGATTCAAGTTGAAGATCAAATATAAAATCCTATCTTTGTTCGGGTAAGTTTTGAATGTTTTTGTTGAACAAACATGGTTAGGGTTATAAGAAATCTTTCATCTAGTGTTACTGACAAGTTTAGTGTGCTTCAATTCTTTACTATTGATGAGGGTGAAGAACATGTGACAGCTCCTAGCATAAGTGAATATAATGAACCTTATAGCGTCACAGTAAATGTTGGCACCGATTGTGAATCGAGTGAGGAAGAGGAAGCATATGAACTTCACTCTAGTGATTATGATAGTAACCAATTGGATCTCTTTAGTAAGGAAAGGACTAAAGAAGTTAATGACAAACTAGACAACTATAAAGAGTTGACACAGGGTATGAGTTTTAAAGATTTGGATGAAGCTAAAAGAATTGTGGGGTTTTATGCAATTGATAATAAAAAGGGCCTTAAAGTTTTTAAGAGTGACACCGGTAGAGTTAGTTATAAATGTGATGTTGGTTGTCCTTTTAGGTGCTTGATATCTAAGGATAATAAAGATCAAGGATTTAAAATTAAGACTTTGAAAACAGAACACAATTGTCAGCCAACATACAAGAATAGAAGAGCTACTCCCCAAGCTTTAGCGCACTATTTCAAGAACAAAGTCCAAAATAATCCTAAATATAAAGTGAAAGACATGAGGGTGGACCTAGAGGATCAATTCAATCTGAATGTTAGCTATTCAAAGATGAAGAGGATAAAGAGGCTTGTGCTAGAGAAATTGGAGGGTAGCTTCATTGAAGATTACAATAGGTTAGAAGCATATGCTCAAGAGTTGAGGAAAAGTAACCCTGGTTCTGATGTGGTGATAAACATATCTAAAGATGCTTTGGCAGAAGGAAAAAGAAGGTTCCTTAGAATGTATATTTGCTTCCAAGCTTTGAAAACAGACTGAAAATCAGGTTTGAGACCTCTTATAGGCCTAGATGGCACATTTCTAAAAGGGAAATGTAAGGGAATTCTACTGGTTGCCATGGCACAAGATTCAGTGAAACATTTTTATCCTCTTGCATGGGCAGTAGTTGATAAAGAAACTGGTAGAACCTGGAAGTGGTTCATAGAGTTACTGAGAAATTCCTTGGAGCTTGAAGATGGTGAAGGAGTTACATTTATGTCAGATATGCAAAAGGTAATTGTTTGTCAATGTTTTTATCTCTTTGTTTAATTTACATTTTATTTGTAATTGTTTTTTTTTATTGTTGTAGGGGCTTTTGGAGGTTGTTTCTAATGTCCTTCCAAAAGCAAATCACAGATGGTGTGCTAGGCACATTGAAGCTAATTGGAGCAAAAATTGGAGGGGTATCGAGATGAAAAAGTTAATGCGGTGGTGTGCTTGGAGTACCTATGAAGAAGAGTTCAAAGATCAACTGAAGGCTCTGGGTGATGTTTATGAAGATGCTGCTAGGGAACTAATACACCACCCTTCTCAATATTGGTGTAGGGCTTATTTTGATACTAAATGCAAGAATCATATGGTTGATAATAACTTTACGGAATCATTCAATAAATGGATTCTTGAAGCTAGAAATAAACCTATAATTAAGATGTTGGAAGACATTAGATTAAAGGTAAATTTTTGTATCTTTCTTCTGTTAACTTTTTATAAATTGGTTGTTAATTTTTTCCAATAATCTCCTTTTATTGCAGGTAATGAATTTGTTAAAGAACCGTGAGGAGGAATGTAGGAATTGGAAGGAAGAAATTAGCCCATATGCCATAGAGCTTTACAATGATTATAGAGTGATTGCAATAGAGTGCAAAGATGTCTTTAATAGAGATTACGGATATGAAGTGGTTGAGGGTAAAGATAAGCATACAGTGAACCTTGAATTAAAGAAGTGTACTTGTAGGGCCTGGAATTTGATAGGAATACCATGTCCTCATGCCATCAAAGCTTTAATGCACGACAAACAAGATCCATTAAGTGAGGTGCATTGGTGGTATTCAAAGAAAGCTTATATGTTGGCATACATGCACAAGTTACAACCTGTGAGAGGTGAGAAATTTTGGAAAATTAAGGCAGAACATGCAATGGAACCACCAGAAGTACATAAAATGGTGGGTAGACCAAAGGTAAAGAGAAAAAGAGAAAAGAATGAGGCCTGGAAGAGGGAGGGGGTCTGGTCAGCTTCAAGAAAGGGACTTATAATGACATGTGGGTTCTGTGGTGCAACAGGTCACAACAATCATTTTCACATATTTTCTTAACTTACAAATTTTTTTAAATCGTAATGTTTTCTAATGAACAACTCTTGTAGGCTAATGGTGAAGGAACTTCCCAAACAGTACAAGATGTGCCCTTGACGGCACTCCAAGACAGTCAAAATTCAGAATTTGCCTTCATGCCTACTCCGGGTGTGAGAATGACCTCTCTTGAACATTCCACTCAACTTGCTGAACTTCAAAACACGCTTCATCAATCTGTTGCACCTTCAATATTAGCTGATGATGAATATGAAGGTGGATATGAAGATGAAAACGAAGAGCCAGATGTGATGCCTATGGTGATATCTGAAGCTATGACTAGGCTTCAACAAAGAAAGTTGCATCAAGAACCTATTGGTACCAGGAAGATTGCCTTCAAATGAGGTATAGATGGTGTTAATGTGCCTACTGATCTGCCTTGTTCACCAAAGAAGCTCATATGGAAAGGAAAATCAGCTATGTCCTCAAGCCAGTTGGTAGCAGAAAAGGAAAAAAATTGGAAAACTAAAGACTAAAAAGGCCAAGCATTAGAGTAGTTTGTTCAGTTTAATGACTTTTGTATAAACTTTTGTGTAATGACTCTGTTTTAAACCTACTGTTGCAGCAATACTGCTTTAAGAAAGGTTGCAACAAGGCTGCTTTAATTTTATTTAATGACTGTTGCAGCAAGGTTGTTTTAAACCTACTGTTGCAGCAAGACTGCTTTAATTTTGTTTAATGACTATTGCAGCAAGGTTGTCGTGCAATTTATTTAGAGTTGTTGTGCTCTCTAGTTTCAGCAAGGCTGCTTTAATTTTGTTTAATGACTGTTGCAGCAAGGCTGTTTTAAATTTACTGTTGCAGCAAGGCTGCTTTAATTTTGTTTAACTGTTGCAGCAAGGCTGTTTTAATAAGTCAATGTTATTACCCAAATTGCATTCCTTATTTTTTTTGTAAAAGGATGTTACGTAAGCTTTGGGTAGAGTTCTTACATATATATATATATATATATAGAGAGAGAGAGAGAGAGAGGCACAAACTCATATGCAAATGTTGATCACTTGTAAATGATTCTTAGTAGAACTATTTTAGTAACCTCACTGTTCAAGGAGCAGTTGCTTCTTTAAAAATATAAGAGAAAAAACTATGCGCATGTTTTGTTAAATCCAAGTCGCAAGTCATTAAAATGCAAGAAACTAGTTCCTTTAAAAGATAGTTCTAGCTTCAGATTGTGACTGCAAATGGCAATACATTGTACATGCAACAAAGAAATATGCACATTTCCTTCAATCACCAACCAAAAGAGCTAACTAAAATAACAAGAATATGCAGATTTCATTCATTTAACAACCAAAATAAACAGTTTAAATAACTAATATCTGCAAATTTCCATCATTGATACAACCAGGACATCATACCTAGACCTAACTAATTCACATAAAATAAGTACAAAAATATGTAGATCTGTTGGAATTTTTCATCAACAATCGCAAAATATTAGAGACCACCAACTTCATTACATCACTCTGCCCGCTACAAAAATAGCAAAAAGAATCCATGACCATGTCGCAAGTCTTTTCCATCGCTTCAATTTTTGCTCCAAGTTTGAAACTTTCTCCTCCAATGATACGTTATTCACATTTGCAGCTTTACCACCAACCATATCATCCACCATCTTCCTCAGGTTATTCCTTTCTTGACGAAGGGCATTCAATAAAAGTTTTTGCTTGTGGATAAACATCGACACATGAGGTGGAAGTTCTTCATCGCGCCATTCCCAAAAACGACAACCATTAGTCTCATAATGGCGACATTTATAAAATCTACGACCATCATTCGAAGGTGTTGTAGCAGTAAAATGGTTGGCAATCAATCTGCAATAACATGTACGATTGTCACCTTAGTCACGAGAAGCAGCAGAAGAAGATTCCGACATTTTAAGCTTTAACAAGATGGAAAAATCTAAGAACTCTAATTAGAAGAAGTTGGGAGTAGCAAAAATTGGGGGAACCCTAATTTAGAGAGGAGGAGTCAGTCGTTATTTTGATGAGGAGGTTTTTTTGAGTTTAGAAAATATGGACTGATTTTGGGTGATGGGTCGGGTATGGATGGGTTGGACATAATATGGGTGGGTTTTAAATTAGCCAATAAATTAATGACACGTCACTTAAATTAAAAATCTGATATTGACTGTTAGTAAGAAGGGCATTTGTGAGCCCAAACATTAACGGGAAGGGCTTTTTTAGCTCAAAAGGTGGATGGGGGGCAATTTTAAACCAAATTCGATAGTTGAGGGGCATTCTAGGCCCTTTTCCGTTTATGAATTGCCTGAATTGTTTCTTGTTTTTGTCCTATAAATATTTTTAAAACGTGTGTTGTTCTGAAATAAGCTAAAAAAAAATTGTGTGATTATAAATTATTTTATTAAAAGTAAAATAAAAGGTTTAAATTAACAAAATTTTTAATAAAAAGTTATAATTTTTTTGGGATAAATTAAAAAAGAAAGTATGACAATAAATTGGGATTGGTAGAGAACATAACTTCAAGTGGCATATATGATTGGTCATATGTGGTGCTTACATAGATAAAAATTTTATATAATTGGCCCTATATAATTCTTCATTGGTGGGATAAGAGAATTAGCTCAATTTATTCTCTCTTTTTTATCGACCCGTAATTAATTGATGATTGACGGGGTTAGGGTCGTTAGTTTCATTTGGAGAGATAGAAAAAAACGAAAGACATTACAAGGACCTATTAAGTTAAAAATAGTTAATGAGTATGCCGTTTTTTTTTACGAAAAAAATATTTATTTCATAACATAAAACTAGTTGGTACAAGTGGAAGTCTGATCCTAAGGATCAATAGATGATAATCCATGCATAGCATGTCGATTATTAAACATAGCAAGATTCCCACAACACTTTTCAGAAATAGTTTTAACAAAACTAAACCAACCTTTTATGCGAGCATCCTGGCCAGAACAAAAGGGGGAGAAAATAACCAAACTTCGATTTTATTGAAAACTGGTAAGACTTCTGCATGCTTTAATAGGCTGTGGGCGACTTCATTCCCCTGCCTAAAGTTGTGATGTAGCACCACCTTGTCCATTTGAGCCAGAAGCAACCTGCATAAATGAATAATAGTGTAATAAGCTTTGCATCCTTCGTTGATTAATGGAATTATCTGTGTGGCATCAGTCTCTATCTCCAAAGGAAGGAGCTTCCACTTATTTGCAATAATAAGTCCCTGGTAGAGAGCCATTAACTCTGCATGAATAGGTGTTTTGGGAGTAATTTTTGAAGCAAACCCTATCATCTAGTCCCCATTATGATTTTTAATGATTACTCTTATACCACCAGTACCTTTAGCCCTATCAAAAGCTCCATCCATATTCAATTTGTACCAAGCAGCAGGTGGTATACACCAACTAATTGATATATCAATTTGTTTATCCCATTTAGATTCACGATTAGTTAGTAAGATAAATTCAATGGACTGTTAGAAATCCTTTTTAAGGAGATAGGGACGGTTGTGTTATTAACATTGTTGTTGTTCCTAGTTAACCAAATGTTCCAAATTAAGAAAGGAAACATAAAACTCCAGGGTAGGTGTTTGTTAGGTAGGTGTAGGGTTTTCTCCTTGAGGTACATGAGCCAATTTTGGTTATTTGTGTTGTAATTACTTACATCAACATCTAACTCCTTCCATAGAGATTGAACCAGCGGGCATGTGATGAAAATGTGAGTAATAGTTTTTTGGCTCCTTACGACAAATAGTTCGTCAATGTTTATACCTATATGGGATAGATAACTTCCACAGGGTAATTTATTATGATTACATAGCCATATGAAGTATTTGATTTTGTTGGGGCAGTGCAAGATCCATATCCAATTGCAATCAACAAACGATGGGGCGGTGTCATCAATTATTTCATAATACGATTTAGTAGTAAAGATCCCATTTCTATTTTTGTCCCAGGTTAGAGAGCCAGTATTATAACCACTTGGAAGGTTAGTGGATATAATGTTACTTTTTATCTCCTGCGGAATGTCCAGAGATATTTTATTAAGATTCCAATTATTTTCTGATGTTATGTCCCTTATCTTAATAGAGGTCTCTTCTTTGTTCTAGCCTTTCTCAATCCTAATCCCCCATCAGATTTGTTAGTAGTAACCAAATTCCAATTGGCAATATGAAGCTTCTTTTTTTGTTTAGTTGTTTCCCAAAGAAAATTTCTTTGAATTTGGTCAAATTTTTTTAGATTGATTGGAGGTAACAATGTATATTGCATGTAATATGCAGGTTGGCTAGAAAGGGTTGAGGATATTAGGGTTGCCCTACCAGTCAGCTTTAAATTATCACGTTTTCACCTGGAAAGTTTGGTTCCCATATTACCAATAATGAATTGATAGTCTTTGTGTTTTGGGTTGCTATCATTAATGGGAAAGCCCAGATATTTACCAAAAGAGTTGTAAGACTTTATACCTACTAATAGGGAAATATTGCAACTAGATGATTTCTTATAATTCTTTGAAAATATTAATTTGGATTTGGTGTAGTTAATGGATTGCCCGGAGATTTCACAGAATTACTTAAGAGAATTGGAAATGGAGGAGGCAGTTTTGTTGTTAGCATTGACGATAAGAACTAGATCATCTGCACACAAAAAGGGACAGTTATGCCCGAGGGTAATAGGATCCCATGACCTAATATCTACTTGGTAGTTAATGAATCTTGATAACATTTCCATGCATAGAATGAAAATATAGGGGGACATTAGATCACCTTGCCTGATAACCCAACTTGGGTGAAAGAAGTTGTTTGTTGTGCCATTAAATAGGACAACAGTTGACGTGGAGGTAATACAAGACATAATTAATTTTGTGATTTTAGGCGAAAATTTGAAATATAGAAGTGTCCTATATATAAAGGACCATTCTAACTTATCGAAAGCTTTTTCAATACCTATTTTAATCAACATCTTGCCATTAATCCCTTTTATTTTTCTGAATTAATGAATAAGCTCCTGATTGCATTGTCACTAGCTCGTCTGTTCTTGATGAAGCTATTTTGGTAGGGCTTATAATACTATCCATTAGAGGTTTAAGCCTATTAGAAACTATTTTAGTAATAACCTTATAGATAGTATTACAAAAACTAATGGGACGAAAATTGTTGAGATTATTGGCATAAGAAATTTTGGGATTAAGCAAAGATAGGTTGAATTAATTTCTAGGGGAACAACATTATCATTAAAAACCTTAGAAAAAAATCCCTAACGAAGGTACCTAAAATATTCCAATATTTTCTATTTAAAAGAAAGGGTGAAAGTCATCTGGCCCGGGCGATTTGAACGGCTTAAAGGAAAAAATAGCAACGTTAATTTCACAGTCAAGAAGGGGGTTGTCTAAGGACGAGAGATTAGTGTTACCAAAAATTGTAGGACTTTGCAAAATGTTAGACCAATTTGTAACACTATGGCTAGTGGTGAATAAAGAGGTAAAATGGTCCAACGTATGATTTAGTATTTCTTGATGGTTATCCATCTACTCCCCATTACTATTTTTGAAAAAACTAATATGGTTTTGACGCCTCCTATTTGAGGCTGATATTTGAAAGAACTTAGTATTGGCGTCACTCTCGTTAAGCCAGTTAACATGAGACCTCATCCTCCAATAGTCCTCTTCTAGTTTAAGAATATTGTTATAATCTTTGATAAGGTCTTCTTCTAAAAAATTTTAAAAAAAACTGTGAATGTAACGCAGGGAATTTTGGATATCTTTTAGTCTAGCTAAAAGTTTATTTTTACTCCAATTATTATTACCAAAATTTTCCCTACCCCATACCTTAACAAAATTAGTGAATGATTCACTGCCATCCAATAAATTTTTATTCCTTCATTGGTTGGCGATTAAGTTGCCAAAATTAGGATGGGTATGGATGGGTACACCATATATTTTCTAGACGGAAAACATTGTTGTTAGGAGGAAGGCAATTGTTTAATTTAACTAAAATAGGTTTGTGGTCTGAGTAAGTTTTTGGAAGATGGGTGATAGAGATATTAGAAATTTTTTTAGCCAGTTTTCATTCACTAATACACGGTCTAATCTCTCCATAATAAGCCTTTTCCTTTTCCTATGATTTGACCATGTGAATTTGCTTCCTTTGAAGCCAGGATCAATTAATTTACAGTCAATATTTTTCCTTAATTTCGAAGCTCTAGATATATTCATAGGTCGGCCTCCTACCTTTTTATTACTACTAGTAATATCATTAAGGTCTCCCCCCAATAATCTAAGACCCTTATAGGTATTTGAGATTGATTTTATATTATCCCACATAAGATCAAGATATATCTTTTTGTACTAGCATAAATTGCAGTAAATAGCCAACTAAAATTAAAGGGACGAACCTGTAGCAGGGCATGAATTTCCTGGCCATTTTTAGTGAAGTGTTCAATAGTGACAACATTATGATTTTAGTGAATGGTCATGCCTCCAGGTTGACCTTTTGCTGGAACATCAATAAGTTCAGAAAAGTTGAACTCATTTAGGAGAGGTGCATGCACCATCATCCTAGTTTCAAGGAGTGCTACCATGCATGGCCTATGAGTATCAATCAACTCTCTAAAATTACGACGAAAGTCATCGCTGTTAGCACCTCTAACGTTCCAAAAGATTATAGTAGTGGCTCTATTCATTAGTGATGCTTGATGGTGGTTGACACTAGACTCCCTCTTCACTGAGTTGTGGCTCGTCCTTCTTGATGGAACTAGAATTATGGCTTGCGTTCCTACTGTGGGGTCGTGTAGAGGGCGAATGTGCATTGAGCATTTGTACGTGGTGCTCGGGCAGCTAAACATGTATTTCTTGCTCTATAATTCTGGGAAGAGTATTATTTTACCTCGTTTAGGCGTGAAAATTCCACACTCAGTTGTGTGCCTTGTTGAAGGGGTTCTTCTTCTTCCTCTACTGGAGGTTGTGGTGGATTCTCGTTTGGTCCTGACACATTGACTTGGTTGGGCTCCAAGTTTACTGGTGCCACATTTGGGAGAATGCTTAGTTCCTGATGTGCTTGGTGATTCCATGGCATGAAGATAGGATTGATGTTTATGCTCTCCTGCAATGGAAAGAATGGTATGTTCACTGGGAGGTGGATAAATTGATTGGGATTTGGTGGAAGGTTCCCAATCAAGTCTATATTTTTCCTTAATTTTGAAGCTCTAGATATATTCATAGGTCGGCCTCCTTCCTTTTTGTTACTACTAGTAATATCATTAAGGTCTCCCCCAATAACCAAGGACCCTTATAGGCATTTGAGATTGATTTTATATTATCCCACATAAGATCAAGATATATCTTTTTGTACTAGCATAAATTGCAGTAAATAGCCAATTAAAATTAAAGGGACGAACCTGTAGCAGGGCATGAATTTTCTGGCCATTTTTAGTGAAGTGTTCAATAGTGACAACTTTATGATTTTAGTGAATGGTCATGCCTCCAGGTTGACCTTTTGCTGGAACATCAATAAGTTCGGAAAAGTTGAACTCATTTACGAGAGTTGCATGCACCATCATCCTAGTTTCAAAGAATGCTACCATGTATGAACTATGAGTATCAATCAACTCTCTAAAATTACGACGAAAGTCATCGCTGTTAGCACCTCTAACGTTCCAAAAGATTATAGTAGTGGCTCTATTCATTAGTGATGCTTGATGGTGGTTGACACTAGACTCCCTCTCCACTGAGTTGTGGCTCGTCCTTCTTGATGAAACTAGAATTATGGCTTGCGTTCCTACTGTGGGGTCGTGTAGAGGGCGAATGTGCATTGAGCATTTGTACATGGTGCTCGGACAGCTGAATATGTATTTCTTGCTCTATAATTTTGGGAAGAGTATTATTTTACCTCATTTAGGCGTGAAAATTCCACACTCAGTTGTGTACCTTGTTGAAGGGGTTCTTCTTCTTCCTCTACTGGAGGTTGTGGTAAATTCTGGTTTGGTCCTGGCACATTGACTTGGTTGGGCTCCAAGTTTACTGGTGCCACATTTGGGAGAATGCTTGGTTCCTGATGTGCTTGGTGATTCCAAGGCATGAAAATAGGATTGATGTTTATGCTCTCCTCCAATGGAAAGAATGGTATGTTCACTGGGAGGTGGATAAATTGATTGGGAGTTGGTGGAAGGTTTCACTGCTTCTGCATGGCTTAAATCAGTGTGTGGTTTATATGGGCATCTAGGGGATTAAGAATATTGTTGATCCAAACTTGATTGGTGTAATTGTTGATTGTTGTGCATGCCCTCCACTATTAGTTGTGATAGATAATGAGTGTTTTGGATTATGATGACCATCTCTTGGCCATTGATCTGGATATTGGATGTTAGTGCATGGCCCAGAATGCTTGTTTCCAACCAAGAGGTTGGTTGGTAGTTTGGTAGTTGTGGAGGAGATGTGAAGAACAATGATTGATTTGGGGAGTGGGGTGGCATAGGGGGGAGATTGTCCATTGGTGCTATCCTGTGGCAATTTGGAATATGGATAAAGCGGAATCTTCTCCTTGTTGTTAATGGGAGTATTGGCATCCTTTTCTTGGAGTTGAGATAATATATTGATGGCAGTATTAAGGTGAGTAGGTTTAATGATCTCTATGAGATTTTTAGTCTGCCATGTGGATTCATAGCTTGGCGTGTGGAAATAAATAATATCTAGGTTGGATTTGGATGATGCCAGGTGATTTGAGGGTTCAACCATTTTCTTTGCATGCAAGTCCATGTGTAATTTGGACGTATTAGGAGGGAGGGCTTGGTTGGGATTAGTATGTAATTTGGCATTAGTTTTTTCGTCTAATATAGGGGCAGCCGGGTATTCTAAGTTTTTATTTTTTGTGGAAGGTTCATATAATGATTGGGGTGGGGAAACCAATACTTCCTTAGCCTTATCCACGTTTAATGTTCTTTGCATGCAGTGGGTGTTAGGGATTTTTGGTGGATTTGTTATTGAGTTTGTTTCGACAATCATGGGCTCCTTCTCTAATATCTCAAAAGAATTTGTAGATTTAATGCCAATATTTGTGGAAGATGTTTTGGAATTATTTTATTTTCAAATGAATATCTGACCTTAGTGTCAGGAGACGGGGAAACAGATACATTTTTTTCATATATTTAAACTTTTGAGAAATAGATTTATGAGAATTAAATGGCATGCCTGAGTCTAGATCATTGAACTTTGATCTTTTACCTGGATTGGATACCTTTACTATTGGGATTGCCTTTGGGCCAGCATGCTTTTTCTTGTTGAATGTAGCAGTCACCCAATCACTTTGGGTTCCTTGTTGTGTAGTAGTGTCACAATCACTTTGAACTCCTTATTGTATAGTAGTGATCTGATTTCCCTGTTGCTTTTGGTAATTGGTATTTTTTAGAGTGACCGAGCATTGTGATTGGTTGTGGCCTAGCCTACCACAGTTTTTACATAAGAAATTTTCACCTTCATATTGGATCTGTTGTTTGTAATTTTCAATGTATGCAAATGGTTTAACTGGCGATTCCATTGAGACTTCTACACAGAATCTAGCATAACGACCTCTTAGGTCAGAGGAGGTATATGCTTCAATTCTAACTAATTTTCCTATTTTATTGCCAATGGTAGAGTCATAGAATTCGGTAGGGAGTTGAAAAAGACAAACACATACAGCAGACTTGAGTTGTTTGGCTTCACTGGCTACGATGTAAGGTTCCTATTTTTGAACCAAAAAGTGGAAATCATTAATAAACCAAGGCTCATTAGTTAGAATTTGCCATTAATAAACCAAGTCCCATTAGTTAGACTTTGGCCATATTTTCCTCCTCGGTGAATTTAACTACGAAGTAGTCAGCCCTAAGGTCCATTAAGTTAAAGTTTTCAGACGGTTTCCATAATTGGTAGAGTTTTCTTTTACGATATTGGTGGAGGACTCTTTTCCCCATTAGTTTAATTACGAGTGAGTATTTTCAAGGTTGGTATATCCTATGGAGGTCATCTACGGATAGGTGAATTTGTAGATTTTCATTGATGCGTTGGTTATATTGAGAGCAAATCTTGAGGTTGTGTATATCTTGGAAAGGCTCATCAAATTGTATCAAGGAGTCATTAGCTGCAGCTGGATCTAGGGGTGGTTGGGAGATGTGTTTGTTGATAGAATCCAGGAGGAGGACGTCTTTGAATGATGAAATGGGAGTGAATTGTGGTGGTTGAATTTGGAGTAAAAGAATCATTACCTTTATGCGATTGAAATGAATTGGTTGAGTTCATAGTAGGAATTATTACCTTAATGTTCATTTTTTTTAAAAACCCCTCCCAAATTAGAAGGATCTATAGTGTTTCCACACTTTCCCTCCATAGTGACTCGAACCCAGGACCTAACGGTCGTAGGTGGAGGTGCTTACCAACTGAGCAAGCCTCACTTGTCTACCTTCATGCTCATGATTGATATCTGGTGGTTTTGAGTGTATTTGAAGAGATTGGTGGACAGGTTAGGGAAGATTTACAATTGTTATTGTAGAAAATGGAGAAGAAAAGTAGTGAAAAGGCAGACCTTCTCACTATAGATCAAATTTTAGAGAGAGAGAGGGATAGAGAGCATGCCATTCACATAAATGCATAGACAATATCGATGGATCTTGTAATTTGATGAATTCTTTTCTACATATTATATACAAATACATCGAAATACAAATACATTGAGGAATCATATAGTTGTAATGTTGGCTCATCTCACATACAAGAAAGATTAAATTACTCTATTTATTATGATTATTAATGTATTACTCATATGAAGAGACCTTTCAAGCACTACAAAAAAAATAATGGAAATTGATGATTACGACTAGTAAAAATCTACGTTTTAACATATATAATTTGGTTTTAAAAAAACTATTAAAATTTTCCCTAAAGAAAATCTTAACAATTAGGTTACTAATCTTGCAAGTCATTTATCGACAAAACATAATTTTAATTCTTTTAATTTATTTTTAATATAAATTTTTAATTTTTATATTTTTACTATGTTGCTTGTTTTGTTTCGTTATTATATATCTTTTATTTTGTGTGAATTGGTAATGACCTGCAATGCCAATATAAATAGGGGAAGTGAGAAGAATATTTTTATTTTTAAAATTTATTAAAATATATTTTCTCTCTCTATTCAAATTTATAAGCTTTATCTCAATTCAAATATTTTTGTATATCAATTCAAATATTTTTGTATATCAATTCAAATATATGCAAAATCTCGAAATGATAATCTAATAAGAATGTCAAAGATTGTTTAGTTTAGAATTTCAAATACACTCTTAGCATTATAAATTGTCATAAAATCTCATTAAAATTTGCCTTTAAAGTGCAAAGTAGCATTTTTCTAATATGACACTTGGCTTAACCTCATGCTTCATTATCATTCTTTTAGTATAATATATGAAGGTATATTATTATTTCCGTAAAAAAATAGTTAAGTATGTTTAAATTCAAGGCAAAATGGCCTCCTGGCCACTTAAATTTGCACCGGAATGTCATGCCAGTATATAATCTTTTATATTTCCCATATGAACATTCAAATTGAGCAAATGAGAACTAGTAAATGCCTTCGACCGTTGAATTATAGCGTGTATTACAGATTTACAAACGTGGCAATCCAGTCAGCAAAAGACCACTTAAAACCTACCACGTGTAAGGCGTGAAAACACACTCATCACCGACTATTTCTCATTCTTTTTCTCCCCTAAAGACTCAACATTTTTCAGTCGTCTCTCTCTAACTAAACTCTACATCTTCACTCATATGCTCAAATGGAGTAAATGACCTAGGATTTTCCACATCCAAGATCATCTGCGCATTGTTTCTTTTTCTTTCAAGCTCAATTCCAAAATAAGAAATTGCTGGGTTCGTATATCGTCGATTTCTCCTTCACCAGAAACGTAGAAGTCTTTCAAGGTCCAATTGTAGTCTTACATATTATTTTTGGTTGTTTTCTTGTG